>PVJD01005881.1:0-107361 GCA_004026545.1 Mormoops blainvillei | reverse complement strand
TGTCTCCCTCCCTGTCATTCATAACCTTTCACTTGGGCTGGAAAAAGCTTCTGTTATTAACATGTTAAAATAAAACCTCCTCCAGGGTACCCAGTCATAGCAGAAATGCCTGTGGGTAACCAAACCCAAAGTCACATCCCTAGTAAAATGATTCAGTAAAATGAGTCAGTGTCTCCTTGAATTTTCACACCAAGGCACCAAAGAGAGCAGCCACTCCTGGGCTGCTCGAGTCCACGCAGCCCTTGCATAGCCAGAAAAAGTGCCAACACAAGGAATTCTCCTCCTTCCAGGAGGTCCTCTTAGGTCATACTGACTCCACAGGGCTGCTTCCAAATGCCCCTCTGAGCAAAACGGCTGTAATTTCCAGGAATCTGGGCACTAACAAGTCCTTGCATCACCTGGCTATGAAACTTAGGAAGTGCTGAAGTAGTGTTGAGATGACTCTTAAAATTCTATTACACAAGTAATGTATGCATGATGCAGAATAGTTCAATCCAAAAAGGCAAAATAAATAAATAAATAACCCCCCCGAAATAAAGTTTAGTTAACATTTCTTAGTATATCCTTCAATATCTTATTTTGTGGGTATGCGTGTATAATGTATATTTCTGTCAAAAGTGAGATAATATTGTATGTAGTTTTGAAATCTGCTGCTTTTTCAGCCAAAAGTATTTATCACTAAAGCCATTCCATCACAATTATTAATAGTTCATAAGATAATTTTATATTTGATTAATATTCTGTATATGTATAAATAGTTTAACCCATTCATTCTTGTTAGACATATAAATTACTTAAAATATTATAAACAAAGTATATATGTAGTTATTAAGTTTTATATATGTGCATTATTGGCCTCTTGGAATTTTTGTGAAACTTCTGTTCATGACTTTTGCCTTTTTTTCACCAGAGTATCATCTTTTTCTTATAGACATGTAAAAATTATTTATAAGTTAAAGCTATTAACTCTGAAATATTCATTACATGCATTTCATTAATTTGATAGTAGCTTTTTAACTTTGCGAGTAATGTTTCTTGTACTTAAAAAGTATTGATTTTTCATGTAGCAAATCTATTTATCAATATAGTTTCTGCCTTTGATATATAATGTATTCAACAGGTTACCTGTTGAAGCTGCAAAAGAACTCTAGAAAAAATAACTCTAGAAAAACTGCCATTTTAAAAGTTAAGTATTGCCTTGTTTTGACACAATTACTCCAGTAGGCTGATTAATGATGAAGTATGAATAAAATCCCCTAGTTCATGGTTCGCATTTTATGGACAGCAGTTTCCATAGGAAAAAAATGAAGTGACATCTACAACCAGATGACTGGAAGCGGCCAAGACAAAGATGCCCAGGAAGAAAACCTTTGAGCAGAGTGTGGGTGTGTAAACAATGAAGGAAGTCCAGTGATATACTTTTAAATGTTTGGCAGTTGGCTCTCTGGGGAAAAATGAATTCCTGTTTTTGTGTACTTAAGTTTATTATAAATTTTAATGCTATGTTTACATAGCATAAAACTTTTAAAAAATACTAAATACACAATTAAATATTTCTATCATATTTTTGCTGAACTCTTGTATAGCCAACTCATTTTTGCAACTGATGAGTAAATACAGTTTTGACATGAATGTTAGTTGATATTTTGTTTTTCTTAATGTATAAGACAAAAGTTTAACAATAAAAATATGCCTCACAAGTCTGGTTTGTCAATGACTAAAGCAATTCATTAGCTGAATCAGAAATATTTTTCAAAAACTGGGATAATATTTTTTGGCTAGTCAAAATATGACTACGGACATGCTACAACTTTAATCTGTGTTATTAACATTTTAAAAATAATTTTCTTAATCATCAACAAAACAATAAATCAAGCCCTGATTTGTAGTATTGCTGATTTCTGTGGTGTAAATATTCCCATCATGGCCAGTTTCAAGCTCTAAATGTCAAGTCACTGAACATGGACAGCTGGAAAAAGAGGTAAACCTCAAAACCACAGATAAGAGTAAATATATTAAAGTAGGAGTGATGAGCTTTGAGTATTCATTATCTTTGCTTTTAATATCGTTTAATTGTTAAAGTGTATAATTTAAGTTTTAATAATAGCTGAATTTAGCCACTAGCTGGTAAAATTGTTGAATGTTTAGCAATTGGCTTTCATGGACAGCAGAAGCCAGCTCAGCACATCAGTGATAGTAGTAATGTATCCATTTTCTAGATTTTGTTTCTTGATTTATATCAATTATCTTGAAATGTTCAGGTAACAATATTGTTACCAAAGGAAATTGAAGGCCATTTCTGTAACCACATTTGGAGTTAACTGTAGAGTGTAAGCAATAATTGCCTAACATTGCTGGTTTTAAGACATTGGGAGCTGACCTGCAGAAGAAGAGATATAGAGTCAATTTACTCTAGTAGTGCATGGGAGGGGTGAAGATCAAATTTATGGATCAAGTCATCATTCCCATGGAATTCCATGAATAATCTGTTATTAGCTTGATTTCTCTGCCATCCCATGACATGTGAAGCTCTGGGCTCATCTCTGATAATTGTCTGCAAGAAAGAAGTAGGTATTTTCGTGAACAGAAATTAATAATTTTCAAATAGCTTTACTGTAGTATCATTGACATACATAAACTACACATGTTTAAATAGTACAGTTTGTTAATCATTGACATAAACTTCGCCATAATCAATATAATAAATATCTCTATAATTTCCAGCTTGGCTGAGGGATGTTTCCTTACTCTGACTCGTATGTTCTACACCTAACCTTTCCTGCCTCCCAATCTGGGCACTCCAGGCCCATAAAAAGGCAGGAGAGTCTTGTTAGAGCCCCTTAACAGTGATATAAGTTCTCTCCTTTATATTGCACGTCATCTGACATCTTGTCCAGTGCCAATCCCTGTGGAAAAACAGATACTGAGATACTGGGGAGTTAGCTCTTTTCTCTTTTGTCTTTTGACTGCCCTGTCGCAGTAAATGAATAGAAATGTGATTGTTACTTTAAATTTGGTGTATTGTCCTAAATGACCACCTTTGTACCTGGCAGCTTCACCATCTATTGTCTATTTTTATGCCAATGCCAACTGCTTTTTGTTGTTACAATATTACAGTAACATTTGAGATCAGGTAGTCTTAGTACTTTAACATTTGTTCTTCTTTTTATATATGCTGGTTATATAATATATTCAGATTATATATTTTTCCTTGAGTGAGCTTTGACAGTTTGTATTATTCAAATATCATGTCCATTTCATCTAAGCTGTTGACTTTATTGATATTAATTGTTCATAATATATCCTTGTAATCTGTCTAATATCTCCCAGATCTGTAATGATATTATGGCTCTCATTCCTAATAGTGATAATTTGTGTTATCTCTCTTTTTTCCCTGATCAGTCTGGTTAGAGGCTTATACATGTCATTGATCTTCTCCAAAAATCAACTTTTAGTTTCATTAATTTCTCTACTGTTTTTTCTGATTTCTGCTCTGATCTTTATTACCTCTTTTCTTCTCACTTGGCTTAATTCATACTCTTTCTAGTTTCTTAAAGTTAATGATGAGGTATTTGCTTCGAGAACTTTCTTCTTTCATATGATGGTCATTTGTGCTATAAATCACCACCACCAGGTATAATTTAGTGATATCTCACAAACTTTAATGTGTTGTGATTTTATTCATTTCAAAATACTTTTTCTAATTTTTCTTTTTATTTCTTCTTTGACCCATGGCTATTTAGGAGTATGTTGTTTAGTTTTCAAATATTTGGGGACTTTCCAGAGCTCTTTTAGTTATTGATTTATTATTTAATCATATGTGATTAGAGAGAATACATTTTTACTTTAATCCCTTAAACTTATCGATTCTAGTTTTACATCTCAGAATATGTTCTATCTTGGTAAATGCTTCATTCACACTTTAAAAGAATGTGTTCTGTTGTGTGGAGTGTTCTAGAAACATTTTTTAAGTCAAGTTATTTAATAGTGCTATTCAACTATTCCATATCCTTACTGATTGTCTACCTACTTATTCTATTATTGAGAAATGGAGTGATAATAACTATTTTAATATGTTTTGTGTGATAACTCTATCATCTGTGCCACTTCTTTTTCAGTTTTGATTGATTGATATTGTCTTCTCTATGGGTTGTATTTTCTTGCTTCTTCGCTTGTCTGGTAACTTTTTATTGTAAATACTACCTTGTTGCATACTAGATAGTTTTATATCCATAAAAATGTATCAATACTTTGGTTTTATTCTAGTATACAGTTAAGTTGCTGGGAAACAATTTCATCATTTGGGGTCTTACTATTAAGCTTTGTTGGGTGACACCAATACGGCATTTAGTCTGAGCTTAATTTTTCCCACCTCCTCTTACTGAAACAAGACCCTTGTTAGTAGTCTTATAGCCTCTGAATTATCAGGATTTCTATTCTGCCTACTAGGAACAGACACTATCCCTCAGCGTAAGCCCTGATTACTTTTCCCTGTAATATTTTCAGATGTTTTTCCCCATGGCTTCAAAAAGTTTCAGTGCATATGCTAATCAGGGCTCCACTGAATGCTTGAGGGGAACCATCTGCACAGTTCCGAAGCGCTCTTCCACGCAGCCCTCTCCTCTCTGGCTTTCTGCCCTGTGAACTCCAGCTTTCTTGGCCTCCTCAGACTCCATCTGCTCAACTCAGGGAGAGCTCTGAGCTCTGCTTGGATTTCCTTTACTGAAATCCAGCTTGGAAATTCTCAAGGCAATAAGCTGGGGTAATTATAGGGCTAACCTCATCTACTTCCTGTCTCTCAGCGATCACTGCTTTTCCTTTCCTGATGTCCAATGCCTTAAATATCACCGTTTCATGTATTTTGTCTGTTTTGTTGTCGTTTCAGGTGGGATGGGAAATTTAGTCTCTGTTACTCTATTTTGACCAAGGGGAAAAGGTGAGAAATATAATTTTAATGTCATTTTTAATTTCCTCCTACTCTTTCCTCTTTTTTCAGTGTGATGATGATATTGGTTTATTTTATTTTATGTTATTACTAGTAAATATTTCAAGTCACAGAAAAGTAGGGGTATAATACCATGTACTTTCTATCCAGAATTTATAAATGTTAAGATTTTCTACATTTGTTTCAAGTCTCTCTTTCTCTCTCTCATTTTTATTTAGAAACATTTAACATGGATCCATTTAAAACCAGTCTTTCCTCACTTTCATCTGCGTAGGAAAAAACATTGTCCTGAAGTTAATATATATCTTTTCTGTCTGTACTCTGTTTTTTATTTAATGTGTACATCCAGTCATTTTAGTGTTGTTTTATGTGTTTAAAATTTTATATAAATAGTATCTACTTTATGAATCATTCTCTAATTCACTTTTGACACTAAATTTTTGTTTTAGAAATCTATTCATATTGATGCTTTCACACTTAGTTATTTTATTTTAAAAACTTTATAATCTTTTATCATACTGCTCATATTTCAGTCACTCTGTGGTTATTATTCTCCATTTCCCCTGACTAGAATGGCTATTAGCCACTCTCTCATCTACACCAGTCAAAACCAAATTTTGGTAGGTTCATGTCCTAGCAAAATTCCTAGATAAAATAGGAATTCAATTGTTTATATATTATGAAACAAATGAATCATTTCCTTCTTTTTCTTTTTTCTTCTTTGCTTCCCCTTTCCCTCCCTTTCTTTCTTATCTCCTTTCATCCCTTCCATCTCTCCACCCATTCTTTCATTTATTCATTCATTAATTCAATTTTCAGTCTCAGTTTACATAACAGTCTTGTTTCCTTCTACTTCCTTGCACATGTACTATATTACAGACTCTTGGACTAGCCTTGCCTTTCCCCAAATATGTCTTAAAATGGCATATCCAGGTTTTTTCCTAACCTTGACTTAGAACTCTCTTTGGTCATGTCTGCTTACCTGCCTTCTCTCCATTCTTCAATGACCAGTTTAAATGTCATTTTTCTCTATCCAAGTCCACTTGGATTACCTCAGACATTAAAAACTCTCCCCTGTATTCCATGCAGTTCTCTATTATACAGTATACACAGCGCAGTATTTCTGGATTTGAGGCTCAGCTCTGGCTCTAACTATCTTATAATTTTAATCCATCTGATAACTTTGGGACCCACTATTTTAGGAATGAAAAAAATAATATTCCTAATCACAAACTGTCCTGTAGGATTAAAATAATTAATATTGAGGTAGAAAGGCTGTCGCAAGTAAGAGATCTAACAGGGCCCCATAATATACTCATTTAATTTGAAAAGACATACAGAAAGTGAAAGTTCATATTATGACCGCGCAGTGAAAGACATGCCACTGCTCTTTCTTTGGTGAGTTCCAGTTTCTGACTGCCCTGGGTTTCATGATCATCTCACTGGGCTGCATGTAAAACTTATGTTTTAAAGTTTGCACATACTTAGTGCCTATGTACAAATTAACTATTTCATCAGCCATTCAATGAAAGAAACAGTCTTTTCCAAACCTGGAATAAAACTTGGATGCACTGAATCTATTGAAAATGACAGAAAGTTAGTCTCTAGTCTTACGGGACTTCAAAGGATGTTTTCACTATGGACAATCTCAGATTTTAGAATAAAATGTCTGCCTTAAGTTGCCTTTCTCTGTCTTGAAAAAATGGCTGCATATGGAGAGAAAGATGAGATTTGAGATTTCCAATTTCTAGCTTGGGTAGCTGGGTAGATGATGGTACAGTTATTAAATATAAGAAATATCATGTGAAGAGGTTTTAATGATATATTAATAAGAAACAGACTTCTGGATACCTTTGTATTCTCTCCGCCTGGCAACAGAAGTTTTCTTGGTATTACCAACAAAGTGACTAAGCTCTAAACACTTCCAGTTTTTAGTTTCTCCATTCAGGTTTCAGGCCCCTGGACAGTAGAAGAATGTGATTAGCTCAAACTAAACCTATTGCCTTTGTTTACTCAGGCAGGAGGAAGTATCATAGGCCAGGCAGTCACTGCAATTTACATCTACTTCAGGGGAAAGGCTAATTCTACTTTCAGATATGTTAAGCTTGAGATTCCTACCTAGAGAGTGTTATGCTAAGTGAAGTAAATCAGACAGAAAAAGACAAATACATATGATTTCACTTATATGTGGAATATAAAGAACAAAATATATAAACAAATAAAATGGAAACAGACTCATAGACACAGAGAACAGACTGATGGTTGCCAGAAGGGAAGGGTGTTGGGGGCTGGGTGAAAAAGGATTAAGAAGTACAAATTGGTAGTAACAAAGTAGTCACAAGGATATAGATTACAGCATAGGGAATATGGTAAAAAATATCATAATAACTATGTACGGGACCAGGTGAAAATATCAGGGGGACCACTTTGTAAATTATATGATTGTCTAATGACTATGCTGTACAGCTGATAATGATACAAGATAATACTAAATCTAAACTGTGATTAAAAAATAAAATTTAAAAAAATGTTTGAGGTCTCTATAAGGAAGATCTTCAGGGGATATTTGGCTACATGGGTCTGAAGTTAAGAAAAAGTCAGAGCCAATAATACAGATATTGAAGCCCATAGCATATAGAAATCATGAGGAAGTTTGAATTTATCTGCAGACTAAGAAAAGGGCTGCAGACAGGGCCTTCGAGAACATCTTAAAAAGCAAGCAGGAGATGAGGAAGGAGGTGCCCAGGGGGACTGTGAGCAGCGTGCAGGGTGAAGACCAGGGACCATGTGAGCATTGGGGTGCTTACAGAGATGCAGCAGGGGCCCAGAAGTTCCTCTATTGTAGAAAGGTAGCCTTCCTTTGAACTCTTATATAACAGAAATATTTCAACTGAAAAAAATAAAAAAAGCACTGTCTAGGTTCCTAGGAAGTTGTCTCTGGAGCACATTCTTAGGGGCACAGAATAAAAGATGGCACAGAACCCGGGTTTTAATTTTATCTGTTTCTTCAGAGTCTAGTCACTCACAGCCATTCTCATATCATCCAATCTGGATTTTTGCTTTTATCAACTGTGTACAATGGAAAATCAGAATAAATAAAAAGGCACTGATGGGAAAATATGGAGCTGAAACACTTTATTTATAGCATTGGGGAGCATTTCTAACCAGGCAGAAGGAGCCTGGGAGAGCATAAGACTCTCTCATGAAAACCTGAGAATTCACACGGATATGGAAGAAAATGTCTCATAAATTAAAATACCACGAGCTTATTGTTCTGAGTGGATGTAGAGAATGAGAGTGATGTGTCCGCCATGGTGCATGAGACTGCTGATTTTTTACACATAAGGGATGGGCAGTCACAATTTCAACCTAACACGTTGCTTTCCTATGGAACGTTATAGGTATTTAAGAAAATAGTCTCTGCTTTTTGTCACATATCTGGGAAGAGAGAAAATTTAGATTGTAGAGTTCAATCAATGTGTTTTCATAATAAGTAACTAGTCAGTTTGAATTTAAGCACCTCCTTTCTTTTATTCTTTACACTAGCTAGCATGTGTCAACATAGTCATGTCAGTAGGAGAAAACCTGACACAATCACAATATTCAAATGGATTTAAAAAATAACCATAAAAGCTCAACTGATCTAGAACCTCAAAACACAGTATTTAGGGTAGGAAAAAAAGAGGTATTGATATTCCCTCTTAAATTCTAGGTGAATGTGAGACGTGTGAAAAACATGAGTGCACCTACAAAGTATTCATATAGACCGCACTTTAAAAAAAAAAAGCAATCATTTTTCTTTTCAGTTAGTGTAATATTTTTTCTTTTTAAGAGTTAAAAAATACTTTGAGACATTTCTTATGCTTTTGGATGGATCCAAACCTTATCTGAAGATTAAATTCTGCCTCAGAATCACCTGTAGGAGGTTATAATATTTTGGAAAGTCTACTTTAATCCATAACCTATGAACAAAACAGTATCATGCAATTTTATAATGGAGCAGTATCTTATTAATTTTGATGAATATTAAGAAATCATTATGGTATTTATTTTATTGACATCAAAATAACTTGAAAACAGTCAGTGTTGAAAATCCACTTTAATCGTTAGCTGTTATTATTTTAGTTAGATATGTATTGATTAGAAATTGTGCCATCTACCAATTATGCATTTGATTTGGGGGGCTGAATCCCTGAGCATGTCATTTATTTATTCTTTGTTCTTGGCTACCTACCAATAAAAATATTAACCCTTCCCCATTGTCTTGTAAAACTTGGCCCTGGATACAGAGCCAGGGGTTATGGTAATCTCTCTGGAAATTCATCCCATACTTGGAAAATAAGTTTATATTAATCAAATGGTGGATATGTAACACATTCTTTGCATTAGATAAGTCTCTATAGGTGAAGGAAGATCATCAGAGTCCAGGGTCACATAGCCAGTAAAGGAGGGAGGTGGGGCTCAACTTCCTAACCACATGACATGTTTCCATTAAATTATATAGCTTGCTTAGCAATCAGCATTTGGTATTGCCTTACCTTCCAATTAGCATGCTATAATGGAGAACAGTGAAAACAGCATAGATTCCAAAGTCAGCAAAACCCTCATGTGAATCCTACCATGTATTAGCTATTTGCCTTAAGTAAATTATTTACATTCTCTGTGTCTCAGCTTTTCAGTTATAAATTTTTAAATTTTATTTAATTTTATTTTTATTAGATAATTTCATTCATTATTATTTCTAATAGTTCACTTTTATTGTATTTTTCCATTATTATTTATCCGCCTTATACTTTCTCTCACCTCCACCCACCCTTGTAAAGATTGACGTAATATTGCATATAGTGCTTTGTACAGTGACAAGCACATAGTGGACACTCAACAAACACTAGCTCTTTTTCTCTTTAGTAAAAGAAAGCAAAATATTATTCAAGAAGCTGGCTTGCTAGGGACAGAAACCCAACGCACACCTGGTAGCCTAAAAAGAAGCGTGGATTGCTCACATAAACTGTGAAAGAAGAAGGCAGAGTCAGGGATGATGGGAACCAAGGGCTTGAGGCCTTGCTGGTACTCTCTCCATCTTCCTTCTCTGCGTCTTCCTGATTGCTGCCCCGTTCATTCAGATAATGTCCCCCTTCCTCATTGTTAGAAACATGGCTGCTGGCAAATCCTGGGTGACATCTTCCTGCTTTGCCACCTTGGAGGCACCTAGTTCCCTGGTCTCAAATTGAAACATTTGATTTCAAATAGTCACTTTACTGCTGAGTGAATTTGCTGAGATAAAGAAAGCAGAATTCCATTGTTCCTTGGGCATTGTGCTCCCCTCCCAAGGGACTTGGGTCATATTGAAGAGCCCTCCATGAAAACACAACCAATCATAACGCTGGGTGAAAGAGGAAGTTGCAAACTTAGAGGCAGAAAATGTGACAACAAGTGTTTAAACTTTAAAGACCCTAATCAGAAGTGTCCAATCTTTTGGTGTCTCTGGGCCACACTGCAAGAAGAGTTGGCTTGGGCCACACATTAAATACACTGCGACATGTAATCACAAAAAAAAAAAAAAAGAATCTCATAAGGTTTTAAGTAAATTTACGACTATGCGTTGGGCCGTATTCATAGCCACCCTAAGCCGCATGAGGCCCGCGGGCCATGGGTTGGACACCCCTGCATAGTGCTTTCCTATTATTGCCTATTATTCAAGGAGAGATAGATTTAGTAAAAGTAGAAAATATGTGTGGGAATGACATGTACCAAATCCAGGCAGTGGTTTCCTCTGGGTGGAAAGATAAGGAGAAACATGAAGGAAGGAGAAATCTAAATGTATCCCTGCCCTGGCCGGTGCGGCTCAGCAGATTGAGTGCTAGACTGCAAAGCAAAGGGTCGCCGGTTCAATTCCCAGTGAGGGCACATGCTTGGGTTGTGGGACAGGTTCCCAGTAGGGGACGTGCGAGAGGCAACCACACACTGATGTTTATCTCTCTTTTTCCCCTCCCTTCCCCTCTCTCTAAAAATAACTAAATAAAATCTTTTAAAAATAAAATAAATATATCCCTAAAGTTTCAGTTAAAAACAAAAGAATGGAATAAAGAAAGGAAAAGAGAAGGGAGAGGGAGAGAAAGACATCTGAGGAAAATAACAATGGTTTTTAATTAGGCCTAAAAGCCAAATTCTCAAACTTACCCTGAGGGGAAAGAAGGAAATGTAATTGTATCTCTTAAAAAAATATCCAGAAGCATTTTCAGAAGGGATAGAAGGAATGTTGGTCAAATACTAGATGTCCACTGTATTTTAGTTCTTATTTATTTTCTTTCTTCAAGCTGCATGGTGTCATACATCCAGCACAGTTATGGAATAGAATGACCTTACTTTTTCTGGCTTAAGCTATTACAGACTCTCACTGATACACTCAAGGCCGACTTGTTGAAAAGATATCAAAATAATCAGTAACCTCTTGAGACAACAAAAAGTGAGACGCTTGGTCATCAATTTCTAAAGAATAATAGATAATCTTTCTCTGTGCAAAGATATAGAACCAGGTAAATATAAGAAAAGATACAGCCCTCAGATTAATATTTTTTAATTTACTGCTTTCTGCCAAGAGACAGAAAAGACAAACAAAGACCTTGTTTTATCATGAAAGAAGACAAAGGGAGGTAGGAAGGAGGCTTTTATGTGAGTGATACTTTGGGGCCATAGGTGAATAACAAGTTCTGTGCTTCCAATTTGCATGAAAGAATTAGCGCTTCTCATTTTAAGCAAGCATGACATAAACTTAAATATTAACTAATAAAAGAGATACTTATACTTTTTAAAAAATTTATGTTATAGAAAGACCTAAAGTAAGATTATTTCTAAAAAGTCTTCCTTAATGTATTGAGTATTACTTAAGAAATAATTATTTTTGGTTAGCTCCATGGACACACACACATGTTATGTTCTCACCTTTAACTGGAAAGCAAAAATTAAAATAAAGTAAATCTGCGTGGAGGGTTCAAACTGCTAGAACTCCCTCTGCGAGGACGCTGGGATTGGGACAGCTAGAGAGGCCAAGTGGCTACACACGAGGGACTCAGCCGGAGAGAAGCCATCGACATGGAATGAGCATGGCAGTTGTTCAAAGCCCATTAAAATACAACTTGATTTATAGGAATTTGACATACATTGTGCTAAATATATTGATTTTTTTCTAGTGTAACTTTAAATACAATGAAAGGATTAAAAATGTTTTCAATGAGCAACTGGTTCCCTTCCACGCTGTTTACTCCATGCCTTTGTCTGTGAGGGGGCGGAGAGGGTAATAGTCCTTTAGAAAACACTATCTTTCTGACCCTTTCAAGGAGATAATTGCCAGTCTGCAGTTCCAATTTTGGAGCCCTATTCCCATGAAACTCATGATAGATTCTGTCCTGAATTGCATATCAGCAATATTGCAGCTTTAGATAAAATTTCTCACTTTATCAGTTTCCTTGGGATGTTCAGGAGAAAGAGAGGGTCAACTTCTAAGAACAAGGCTCAGGTATGTTTTGATTTTTGCTGTCTGTTTAGAGCCTAGCACAGTGCCTGGCTCATGCATGATAGGTGTTAAATCAAGTATATTAAACTAACTAATTGATTGATTAATGCATGAAGCAAAAAGAAACAAAAATGATTTTTCAAATCTTTTATTGAAAAAGATCTTTTCTTGGCATCTATTATGCACCAATTCAAAAGGATTTCATTAATGGACATTACCACATAGCAAAGCATTTTGTAATGTGATAAGGGGACTTTTGCTTCTAAGACACCTGCTTGGATCCATCCCAAGTAGATAGGGGCTGGGCATTTCTGCTGCCAATATGAAGGGAGCTTGTAATGGATTAGAGTTTAGATCCCAAGGAACAGGTGTCCTTGCCATAAAATTAGCCATAGCTATGAACCAGAGAGGTTAGAAGCTGAAAGAGCCTCTAAACAAAACTTGGATGTAACGTAGGCAAGTCCTATGGATGAAGTTCATGGTCCCAATGCGGTGGCTGTAAATGGTACATGAAAGATGCTTACAGAGCAGAAGTTAGCAGACCCAAGGTCTATCCCCACTTTTGGCATGACATGCTTCCCCCCACCCACCGCCCCAGACCCAAATCACCCTTTCCTCCAAAAACCCTTGTTTCTTTCAATGGGAAGGGTATTTCAGCATCACAATCTGGGTCCCGATCTAGGAATGTTCAGTACTACTTCACTGGGCTTTGTTTCTAGGCCTCTTCAGTGGGAAGAACTAGGAAATATACATCTATTTAAAACAATTGTCTCATGAGATCATATTGATATTTGCAATTCAAATTCAGGATTACAGAGTTTTTACTTATCTTCTTCTGTATTATGTTTGTATCTCCTTTCTTCCAAAAGTAGAATCCTTGTTCTCAATGACATAGGAACTGATAGAAATAGCACATACATCAATTATGCATCTCCTTTCCTCTCATATACATCACAGTCTCAGAATAACAATACTAATGCCACCACCAATATAATTACTGAGGACAGGAAAATGTGGTTTGCCTACATTTTCCCCATTCTCTTCCCATTTTCTATGGTTGTGCCATATCTATTCTGTCTGAACAGATGACCATTACCTACTATAAGCTCCCCTTTTTAGTTCTTATTTAGTCTTAGTTCTACCAGTAACTACTCATTCAGTAGTAAACCCCAGACCTATGATGATGTCTTTTTAATCATTTTGACTTTCTGAAGCTTATTCTCTAGCAATTCCTCAAATGGAAAAAAGTATTCCCTGAGTTCTTAAACATTAACAACTTTGTGCTTGCCTTTTCTACATGAAAATCAGTTATACAAGATATAAAATCCTCAGCTAACATTTTCTTTAGTATCATATATATGCTACCCCATTTTCTTTTGCAATGAAGCATTGTTGTCAAAGTGTTTGATGTTGGTCAGATGTTTTGTTGTTTTCTTGCAGTGTTCAAAATATTATTGACATTTTCTGAGACTTCCTGGTTCAGATTCCCTCTCCATAGTTATCTGCCTCTTCTCATTCCTTTGCTTCTACTGTCTGCTCTTGCTTATCTTTGATTGTCATTGCTCTTCTGTATAAGACGCTGTCCTAGAAAAGAATCCTGGCTAGTTCATGAATTCATAGTTTCATAGGAGCGAGACTGCCCCAGCCTCTTATGACTTTAGTTTTCACAGCCTCCTTGCACTCACCTGAACTAGGTGATATTGAACTAAGAAAAGCAGTTTTAGTCCTGTTTCAAATTGGCCTACTGTGATTTACAGTGAATACACATGGCCTGTTTGGGAGGTTTTTCTGTTTTGTTTTGCTTTGTTTTGTTTTGTTTACATCTGTCCTTCTCAGAGGTTGATATTTTAGCCAGTTGTTGGTGCATTTTGGCATTTATAGTGTTTCTTCATCAATTGTTTATGGTGTTCATGGATTTTTGTGTTTTAACTGTTTTGCCTTTGCTCTCTAGTTGTTCTGTTTTTATGAGGAGGAGTCATGAAGTTGAAAAACCATGCTGCATCACTATCTTTCCACCAAGACATTAATTTTAAGAGGTCTAAGGGATTTTAAGAATCCTGAAGAAATATTCCCTTCCCTTCTCTCAAATTATATTGTAGTATGCAACTGTACTGAGCTAAAACCAGGATAGAACTTGAAAAGGTCTGGGCCCTGGATTACTAAACCAAGCTGGAGTTACTGAATGAGCTTTGTACCATAGCAGGTGATATCATATCACTTATGCTGTCACGGGCAACCAAACAGATAGAGGAAAATGTCAAATGACACTACATGGAACCAGAAAATAAAATCCAGAACGAGAAACATTCTGCAGGAAGATTGGCCTGGGTATATTCTAAACAAATGACATAAAAACAAAAGGGGAAATGGAAGGACTACACTAGATTAAAGGAAATATAAGAAATATAAAAACCAAAAGCATTGGCACACTGAAATAAAATTGTCCTTTATCCTAAAGTGCTGTGTACAGGTATATTTTGATGAGTGGTTATTTCACTGTGGATGAGCGATGCCAAAGAGAAGAATGGGGAAAAGCTCCCAGTATGATATTATTCTCTTGAAGAATGACATTTTGATTCTGTAGCTGCTATTGATGGGAAGTTGCAAGTAGAGGACTGCGGGGCCCATGTATGGTGCTCACCCTGAGGTGTCTTTTGATACATCTTCCTCTATTATTCAAAATAATAAGAATTCATCTTTAAAGATTATTTGATTTGTTTTCCTTTTTGTTATGTTATTTTAAAATTTTTCATCTTAAAGAAAAGTTGCAAGAATAGTGCAGAGATTTTTTTTCCCTGAAATATTAGAAAGAATGTTGCTCACATGAGGCCACACCACCTCTGAATAATATGGCATGTATCCCTGACAAAGAAATCCTTGTATTATAACAATACAGTCCTTAAAATTGAGAAATCAACATTGATTCATCATGACCATCTAATCCTCGGATCCCATTTACCTTCCACCCAATTGTTTGAACAAATTCCTTTATTGCCAAAAGATCCAATTGAGAATTATATGGTGCCTTTAATCATCATTTTTCTTAAGTTTCTTTCAATGTAGAATAGTTCCTCAGTCTTTGACTTTGCTAATCTTGACACTTTTGAAAATAGAGCACAGTTTTAATCTATGCTTTTTGAGTTTGCCATTAAATAGCTGTGTTTTCTTGGAAAGATAAATTCTCCATTGAGAATGTCATTTTCTTTATTTATAAAGGGGTTGGACACTGGGATCTCCAAAACCCTTTCTAGTCTTAAAATTTCTAGGATTTGTTATTTGCATATTCTGTTCTACTAGGCTGATATCATGCCTAAATCTAGTCATCCCTCCAACAAAATGAGAGAGTGTAGATGGTTAAATGTTCCTCTATTTACACCATCAGGAGGTACCCTCAATTGCAGATCAGCAGTTTTAAAGGCTAGCATACACATACTTTTGACCATTTCTCAATTAAAAGAAGACAATATCATAGGTAGAAAGAGAGAGAGTTCAGTTTCATAACAAGACTGAGTCAATCAAGTTAAGCCAGAGAGTAAAGGGACTATTGAGGATTCAGTACCTAATGACTAAACCAGATTCCAGAAAAATCTTTTATGTGGTCGCTATACTCTTTCCATTATAGTTGCTTCTAACAGGAAACACTCATATCCTGGGGCAAACATGAAATCTAAGAGAGGGCAATTCCTCCCTCTCCTCACCATTGATTATTTCAAGGACTCTTCAGATTACATTCAACCTAGATGCCAGAAAGGAAGTTGCCTCTTCAAATAGAATGCTTCCATGGCCCTTCACCTTGTTTGGGCACCAGTTTTATATCAAACAGTGGTAGAAAGCAAACAAGACTATTTTTCAGAGCTCCTAGCTTCATTTTAACAAAATGAACTTGAACCACATTACCCTGTTACAGTTGTTAAAAAAAAAAAAAAAAAAGCGAAATCAAGTCAATCCCAACCCACACAAACTCCCTCAAACCATAACATAGAGTTATCACAATCCCAAGGTGGTCGAGTGGTTTAACCACAAATATCCCAGTAGCATATGATCTGACTCCTAGTTTACACAGCTGAAATGGGAAGCAAAGAACTGTAATGACTGGGTGTTCACTGTGGTCAAAAGTGGTCAAATCTGCCTGTAGGCAAATACGGGGTGGGAGTGGGGTGGGGGTCTGTGCCTGAGAGGGGAAAAAACAAACGTGGCCAAAGAAAACAGGAGAAAAAAACATTTGTACAGCAAATATTATTACACACAGGAAATTTCTATGTTGGGTGGGGATTATAAATGGAAAAGAAATACAAAGATGAATAAGGCATGAATATCATCCTCTAAGCTAGGCATGACACAAAGCAGAAACTACTAAATGCAATAAGAAGTTGAAAAAAAAATCTTATACAAAAAGCATAATACCTGGCACTAGTGCACTATTGGTAAATGTATGACAGAAGGAAAGAAAGAAAAGAGGACAAATAAATGTGCTTAGTTATGGCTTTGGAGGGTAAAGTGTCAGGGAATTTATACTGAGAAATAAAAAGAATATTATATTAGATACCTTAAACTGATGAAAAGGAAGCTAACTGAGCTTTGGCTGCCAACTTGTTTGAAATAAATTGTCTTGGTTTTGTGTCACACTGGATTACAATGTTTTACCCTTCTATAAGAAGATGATCAGAAACTAGCAGAACTTGATTTGTTCCAAGAAGCAGCCCTCCTTAGCCCAAGGGTGAGTTTGGCTCCTCAGGTTCTGAGCACACAGCCTCAAGGTGTTAATAGGGACACTGGTTTCCCAGATTATGCCCTGACACTCACCTTTCTGGGGCATGCCCTTCATTTGCTTGCTTTGGGACTTTTCACCCTAATTCACACTCTGTGGACTCTAACACTCTCATCTCTGTACATCAAAACCCTAGCCATCATTTAAGTCTTGCTCTATGGTCACATTCTCTTGGGAGCTTCTATGAGATTTCAATAGGAAGTAATCATTACCTGTCCAAAATCCCCTCGTTTTTTCCCCCTAAGTCCATAATACATACTGTTGTGTTTTGCAGCTTTTCATACATGTCCTACCTTTTCCACAAGACCAGAAAAGCTCAGAATATGTCTTATTTGTTTTTACCCACCCAGCAACAACCATGACTAAAAAAGACCTCATAGAACTTCAACAAATTTGGTACCATGAATAACTATGATGATGTCTTAGAGGGAATAATGCTGCTGATTATGTAACCAGAGTAAGCTAGGTTGTGCTGGTGGTCAAATAATTCCAAAATTCACTGACTTAAAACAGCGAAAGGTTATTTCTCATGCTAATGGAAGTCCACTGTGGATTTGGTGGCGGTCCTTCTCTATTGTTCTGACTCAGGTATGCAAGCTGGCAGAGCCTCTGTTGTCTGGAGCATCATTAGTTACCATAGCAAGCAGAAAAAAACATGATGATTCAGGTGCCAGTCTGTACAGTCTTTTTCCTGTAAGTGACACATATCACACACCAATATGATCGTATTCCATTGCCCAAAGCTAGTAAAAAAAAAGTCTTATTTTAAGAGGGTCAGAAAATGTAATATTATATACCTAGAATATTCAGTGAACAAACAGCTCTAATGATGGTTAAAATGATAACAAGAAATTAACTTTAAGGCTCCAAGTTTGAGTGTCTCATGCAATAGACATGGGAAAAAAAGTGACAGCTCTTACCAAATACAAATTCTGAAATAATTTACCTAGGCCTCTGAAATGGAACTCATGGGATCCCATCTTAACCATGATGTTTTGTATTATAAGTAGAGAGATAAATAAATAGTTACACAGATAAGATATAAATATTTTTAAAGAAATGGATCTAAGAATCCATTAAATTTAATATATATATGGCAGTAAACTGCCACTGTAAATAGAGAGATATGTTGCTATTCTTAGGGAGGGAAACACCAATTCAAGCACTAATTCTTCTGCAACTAATTCAAGAAGAGATATATATGTGTGATGTCTTGAGAAGTTCTAAGAGTCCCTGTATTTGCTTACAATGTTTTTAGCTACACCCATACACCCATGTATTCATCTGTGTGTCTCCCTAGGGGAACCTCAGGTGCTAGTTTCTTTCTTCCCTGAGGATCGTGGTCCCATTTTAGAACTCATCACTACACTCACACACACACACACACACACACACACACACACACACACTATTTTAACTTTTTGATATTAGAGGTTCTCTAAAGATTAATTTTGTAAAAAAGATTCTGTGCCCCACAAAGTAGTAGTATTCTGCTCCAAAATGTTGCTTAATGTGAACAAATTTCTTGACTCAGAAGGATCATAAGAAATATGTAGAAGCAAGATGTATAATGAGGCAGGCTGGAGAGTTGGGCAAGGGAGTTGGCTCTACTTTCTTCTTTCCTGTTAGACTGAGTTCCAAGTACAGGGCTTCTGAAACCAACGGTAGCACTAAGGCGGGTGGTAGGCATTCTGAATGGATCTGGTGCCATATTGCTTTAATGCAGTGGTACTAAGGCTTTGTGACTTCATGAGCCATAACAAATAATGCTACTGACAATTACTACTACTGATAGTAATCATCTTCATAATATCTTACAGGCTTGGCACACAGCTGTTGATTTTGGGGGGAAATGCTTACCAGATACCCCTTGGGTATGCGGGGCTCAGTTAAATAATTTTATGAGTCCCTATGTGTGTAAAGAATTTGATCTTTAAATATGTGTTACAAAATTATTTGGCCCATGTGAGGTTTAGTTATATATCAGTGAAAATTATAATAATGAATAGAGAAGAGTTACTTAATGTATTTGCTTATTCATCAGCCAATGTATTTGGAAATTCTTGCACAATGCCTGACTCTCCACAGAAAACTTCAAACTCCAAAGCAGAAGGTTTAATACTTTTTAATACTATAGTCATTGATAAAAACTTGTGCTTTTCTTTCTTGTCACTTAGACCTTCCTGGGAATAAAAACAAAAACAAAAAACAATCTACATTGCCACTATCCTCTTAGAAGAAAACAGAATCCCTCCTTTTCTATAGCTTCATTTTCACCACCTAGACCACTTCAATGCAACTACATTTGATTAATTCCTTGTTTTTTTTTTAATCTGTCCTCCCATATATCTCACTGTTCTGATTGAAAAGCATCTCATAGCTCTAAACAGAATACTTCTGAACACACTCATCAAAGAAAAAAGAAAAAAGAAATGATAGCCTTGACCATGTTTATTTGTTCCAGGTATCTTAAAAGTGTTTTGGTCATTTCACTCTCTTGATAACACTTGAGATGGGTATTGTTACCCTCAGATTTCAAAAGAGGAATTTGAGTCTAAGAGAATTTATAAGACCAAGGAAGGTTTACTCTTTCCACCAGACCATTGCATTTCTCAGGTCTTTATCTGCTGTTCCCAAAAATTCGAGGTGAGGGATTACAGTCAGTTTTAAATACATAAATATAAATGCATACAAGATCACTAAAATTTCTCAACTACCAGAGATTAGTATTGCCACACCGTTTTGGTTGTTTTAATGTAACTTAGCTCTTGTCAAGAGCTGTATATTCCTGTGTGAATATATGTTTCTGAATGACAGTGAAATTTCTGGAATAAACATATACATATGTAACTCAAAGGTAAATAAGCCAGAGTCAAAACAGGGTTATACAAATGACTGAGGCTGCCTTGAGGTAATGAATTGAAAGCCCGTGTTTGTCAACAGGAATCAGTACAGAAGGTGCTCTATTACTTAAAGTGTTAACCTTTAAACTTGTAATCCTGTACGATAGAAAATAAACAAAGCGTCAGAATTTGAGTAACTCAGAGCTGAGTTATAAGGAGAAGCAGTACCTTTCTGGATGTACCTGCCAGGTATTTTACCCTGAGCAGGCCATTCTTTTTCCTTTTTTCTTTATTTCTTTAGATAAGATCTCCACAAATATTGCTATGGCTGGAAATAACTTCTGAGCTTAAATTATCCGTATACATACACAAACACATAGATATATATGTACATCCACCTATATATACACAGATATATATATATATTTATGAATATATATATTCATATTGGAGTCCAGTTCACTCCTAGTTTCAGTCACTATTATTACTTTAAATACAGTTTAAGCATGTGGTCATAAAATATTAAAAATAAAGAATATCATTTTTCTCTGTTTGAAAAATTGAGGTAGGTTAAAGAATGCAAAATATTGATAGCAAGAATACCTGACATACGGATAGCACTTTACAAAGAGCTTTCAGTCAGTTCCATATTGGAAGTACTTTACAAAGAGCTTTCAGTCCTCATTTGATCTTTAAATACACTGATCAGGAAGCAAGACAGATGTCATTACTCACTTTAAACATGAATAAACTGAAACTCAGAGTCATGTTGAATATTTCTTTCCAGGTCATTGTAGCTACAACTGGAATCCAGATCATCACAGCATAAACCCCAGATGGTTTTTACTATAACTTTTTCCCAAAGGTGACTATGGTCTTGATAACTACCTATATGTATATCTGCATCATATCTATCTATCTATCTATCTATCTATCTATCTATCTATCTATCCATCCATCCTTATATCCTTCTATCATCTAGTTAGCCTTGTATTTTACTACATTTCAGGTTTTTCCAAGGTATTAGTGATTTAGGTAGAGAAACGGCTTCACGTCTGTTTGGATTTGGACTCCTGGCCGCCAGAGTTGTACTCATATTCCCCAGGACTAGAAATCTTTTCTACTTTCCACAGTTACTGTGATACATGCAGCCCACCAGTGTTGTGCAGAAAATTTAAATATGAGTCTTTAATTTAGCAGATCCACCCACAAGGTTCCAGAAGCTTAAGTCAGCATGAATCTTTGGGAAAATATCACTCTGGAAAAAAATAGTACATGTGAGAAAAATACTGTGAATTTAGAAGCATTTGTTTTACAAACTGCAGATGCAGAGCGAAAGAAAATGACATCTCACTTTGATATTAAGCATTCCTCCATAACACATCCATCTGCGACACGTTGTGCAGTCACTTACCCGCTAAACCTCACAGCACACAGATTTGCACATGAGGTACAATACGGCTGACCCCATTTTATAGATGGAGAGAATAGAAACACAGAGAGATTAAATGAATTTCCCAAAGTTTCCACTTAGTTTTCAGACATCTGTCATTGGACAGAAGTAAACTAAGTCACACTAGTCCTTTATTAAAGTTGGAAAAAGGAGAGCACTTGTTCCGGGTTTTCTCTTTATGAGGTTCTTGTTGGCTCAGATCTGGTTAAAATGCAGACAGGAGACTTATCTTGAAGCCACTTTTGTGTAGCAAAATCAGTCCTTAATGGATTGTAATGTTTACTTGGGGTAGGTTTTGGGGGAAGTCAGTGCCTTGGTTGTGCTAGGGATGTAAATCTGATATGAATAAGCTGAACAAAGTGACCATTCAGAAATGGGAAGCAGTTTTATAATGGAGGAAATCTTGAAATAAGAAATGGAATACTCAGCTTTTGGTCATGACCCTGACTTCTTGGGAAATTTTCCTTATTACTCTGACTTTCAGTGATTTCATCTTTAAAATAAAGGGAAAGACAAAATCAGTAGCTGTCAAAGTATAGTTCTCAGCATCAGCATCACCTGGGAACTTGTTGGAAGTGAATTCTCAGATCTTGGCCTTTACCTACTGAATCAGAAATGCTGGGAGTGGGGCCTAAAATCTAGAATAGCTTTTAATTCCTTCAGGGTATTCTGATGTATGCTAAAATATGAGGATTACTGAATCAAAACTTCTCTAAAGGCCTTTCAGCCCTAAGATTCTAAATCCATCATTTTTAAGTACTTTGAGGAAAGTAGATGTTAATTTTCTCTATTTTAGGGGCACAGAAATCGAGGTACAAGCTTCTAGAAACTATAGGAAGCAAGAGGCAAGGGAACATCATGAAATATCTCTCATCCCCAAAATAAAATGCACTTATCCTTTCTTTTTTTTTTCCCTGAAACTTAAGTTCTGGAACTACAGTTGACCAAAACAGAGACTCAGCAGACCTGGAACACAGAGCTATGCTCCAATTTACTTAATGATCTTGGCGAGATAGTACCACATGGTACCTTGCAGCCCCCAGATAAAATATAGCATAATATATGTTACTGGTTTCTTCCTCCCTAGAATATTACAGATACATGAAATAAAGCAAATAAAGGTTTTTCTAGTTCCCAAGTAGCAAGACACAATTTAGAAACATTTCATACATAAAGGAATCTGAAATCAGGGTTTTGAAGTTTCCTCACTTGTTTGAGCATACGGCCAGGTATGTATTGGGTGATGGGTATGTGCTTATTGAATCGGACTGGTCTGTGCAGATTTCTGAGGGGGATATAAAGCAAAACATTTGTCTATTCTCATTGGAGGAACATGGTAAACTGGACTCTGAACAGGGTAACCAGACTCAAAGATACGCCAAACCTGTCAAAAGAGGAACACTAAAAGAAATAGCAGGGGTTTAATCCAAAGAATAAATGATAACAATGGAACAAGATGGGAATGTTCAAATAGCTGAAGAGCTGAAGGTCTTCCATGTAGGAGAATGTGGAACGGTGGACACAAATAACAAAAACAAAGATCGTTTTACTCTTCTGCAAAAGTGAGATTCCTGTCACCAATGTTTGCATAGACTAAGGAGATTCAGGAGATAGATGCAATAGAAGTGACATAGAATGTGGAAAGGATAATTCTGGCAGTTGACTTGGAGGACAGGAGAGTCTGGGAGGCTGTTTATACACTGTGACTCTTTTTTGTTCTGCTCCTATGTCTAATTCATTCTCTGCAGTTCTCTGCCCTATTCAGTGCCCTGGGAAACTGTCCTCTTTTCAGATCTCTGTAATATCATTTCTTCTTGGTGCCCTTTGTGCCTGGGGTGGTTACCACTTCAAATATTGCTAATCCTAGGCTGTTTCATCCCTCATTGGTCCTTCTAAAACTACCCATCCTATACAAACAGTCCATTCAGTAAACTCTTCAGTTACTATGTAGGAGTGCCATCTGATGAACTAGCTAGACAGTTGCCTCCGAGCAGGAGTTCTGAACCTTTAACCTTCATCAGAAACATCTGAGGGCTTATTAAACTACAGGCTACTGAACCTCATCCCTAGAATCTCTGATTTAGTGGGTCTGAAATGAGACCCATGAATTTTCATTTCTAACAAGTTCCCAGGTTATGGGGATGCTGATCCGGGACCCCATTTGGGGAGTAATTGCCTGACAGTTGATTCCCAAACGTGACCACACATCAGAATGATTCCCTGAACTGCGTAAAAGTACAGATTCCTAAAATCCCCACTGCAAAACCTAAAAATTGGGATCCCTGCTCTGTATATTTCCTCAGTTTTCTCAGATGATTATGATGAAATTGAATTATTTCTCCAAGATGTTGCCAACTCTGAAATAATGAGCAAGTGAGATGTTGCTTATTCTGTGCCTCTTGGCTTGAAAGTAACAGGGAAGCTTTGACCCTCCTGAGAAAGAACAGGAAGCTTATTTCTCCTCTCGATCCAAGATCCAGTTCAGCAGCGTTAACTATGGAAAGGGACAGCTTCCCTGAATACCATCGGGAAGTACGATCACTTCACTCTCTCATTTCACATCAGTACCTGGCACATACCTCATGAGTGTGTGCAGCTATCACAGTGCACTTGTGTCATTGTTTCTTGTATCTGACTCTCCTAGAAGATGGTGAGCTCCTCGAGGACAGAGATTGAATAATACCAATTCTGAATGACCAGCATTTAGCACTTAACACATCTTTGTATTACAGCTGAACACCTGGCCTGGCACAGAGTAAGTGCTAGTGGTGTGGGTGGAAGGAAAGATCATTGAATAAATGGATGAAATAATGGAATGAATGAATAGATGTTTTTCCTCCCCACCTTTTCTATTATGTCAACACTAAATAATAATAAATTTTTATTTTGCTCTCAGATGCTAATTTTATCAAGTAAATATGCTAAAACAGAGGGACTTGAAGTAAGTTGGATGGTCTCTTTTCGTTCTCTTAACTTCTTGGTTCAACAAGTAATTGAAAGGAATCAATCTCCCACTGACTGACAGTTTTGACAGCTGCTGTTCTCGGGATGTCAATGTATAATCTGTTATTCTACTTCCCAAATTAAAACTGAACAGGGACATATGCTCTGTCAGTCTCATTCCTCTGATCTTGCTCCTGGTCCCCCGTTCCCCCCTCTTGCCCTGTTTTATTCTTTCCCTGTCTCCTGTCAGTGAAGAGCCTTTAAATTCTGAGCAATTGTGAAGCTCCCTTGCCCCAAGCTAGAAGCTGGATTAGAGCTCATCTTCTCTGGGTATTATTACAGCACGTTTACAGTGGAGTCTCCAGCTTTGCTAACTAATAGGGCATCATAAATGTGAAGCTGTTCAAATAATAAACGTATCTTTTCTCTATGCTTAGCCAAGGGAAGGGGATATTAAAATGAATAAGGGTAATAATAAAAATCAAACTAGTAGCATGGGTATAATTAAACTGAATAGCTCACACTCAAAAAATAAAGCTCTGAACACTGGCTTCCTCTGGGACACACCTCAATACACCCAGGCCTCGCCTCAGAAAGGTATGCACCGCTTGTCATCCTAACGTAAAGCAAACACACACTCACCCACCCGTCTACAACTGGGAGACAAATTTGGCTTCCTGAGTCTAAAACCCTTCTAACCCTTGGAGGAAAAGAACAACTATTTTTCCTGTTTTCAGTATTCAGGAAATCAAAATGTCATCCCTTGAATTGATAAGATGAGTGGTCTAAGGATGGAGCCCTGATGCAGGAGCATCTCATTTGTATTCAGTGTTATATGTGTATTTTCATCTGTGCCAGGACAAGTAGCCAACAGCATGGCAGGGACAAGGAGCAAGATCAGAGGAACACTCAAAACTGTTCTGCATATCACTGGAGGGCCTTCCTTCCAGAGACTTTACTGGGAAGTATAAGCAGTGAGTGAGCTCAGGCACTATGAATGGGGCTGCTGCCATCTGTACTTTCTTCCCTGGAGCCATTTAAAACCCCACAAAGAACCAGTCACCCAGACTAAGTCACACCTACCTTCCTTTCTCAAGAGCTCTGGGTCCAAGTCAACTCTAGGATGAAAATTAGGAGTATTTCGTCATTATTCCTGGCACGGTAAGCTTGTAAGAACACAGTCTCTAGGTTATTTATCATTTGGAAACTGCATTCATGTAGCCCTTTTCCTTCAAAGGAGCTATTTACACAAAGCCTCTCCTAGGAGTCTTTCATTTTAATGAAACGTATTAGCATAAAATTAATATGTGTATAATTCTTTTAAACCTCAGTAGCCTCTCTTGTTTTTTTATTTTGTGTTCCCGCACTTTTGGGACTCACGTATCTTCTATCTAGAGAAGCAAAGAGGAAAAACCCACACCTTTCCACGAACCTGCCTTAAATCTTTGTTTTGGAAATGCCTTCTATCATAGTGCTTTTCAGCCTGGCGAAACAAAAAAATGCCTCTTTGGCAGATTATGGCTTAATAAAAATTTCCCCTTTCAACCATTTGGTAATCACCATCAACTGCTTGCTCTTTAAGCTACTAGTTCCATGTAAAAGAAGATCCTTCAAAAAAAGACCTTAAAGACTCTCTATTCTAATGCCCCTTTGATTTTGGGTAGAGTTGACAAGCAAAGAGAAGAGATTTGCCTGATAGCACTAAGAAAGTTGAGATCACATTACTTCAGGTTTATTAGCAGTTTTCTTTTCTTGCTTGCATTATACTTGGTATTTGTGATATTAACTATACTGATCATGGATTCTAAAGACATTAAGCTTAAGATAAAGCTCATAGTGTTATGCAAATTTTCCTTATCGTGTGAGTGACCTTAAGAATTCACTTGCCTTCTCTAGATCTATGTGTCCCTGTTAGAAGTGCTACAGCAGTGATATTGAATGTACCTTCAAAGTTTAATATTCTGTGTTGTTGTATTCTCAATGAATATCAGTTATTAAGGTTATTGTTGCTTCTAGTAGTATGGCTAAACAAAAGTTAAAAAGTTAAACAAGATTATATCTCATCTTCTAGAGTTAAACAAGTGTATTTATGCACAGAGGATTTGCATGCATGTATTAAGTTCATAAAATGACCTCTGACATCATATTAGAACTATTACCTTAACCTTTAATTATTTTTATATTTTGATTTATTTCACTATGTAGATTGAAATAAACAGAAATCCTAGACTTGGAATTTTGAGTCCTGGTTTATCACTCCAGTTTTACTATATAATTTTACTGTATAACTGTGGCCATTTAACAGCTATGAGCCTCAGTGACTTCATCTGTGAAATGGAAACAGATAGGAGTATAGGGAAAGAGGAGAGATTTCATGCTACATTTCTCTAAGAGTTCTTCAAGTTCTACTGTTCAATGAGATAGGAATCTGACGTAACTGTCTAAATATGCATATCTTCATATATGGAAATATGTAGATTATTTGGACATAAAAGGCAAATGATGGGAGTAAAAAGTCAAAGACAATGGGAACAACTATGGAAGTTCTAAGCAGTTCTCTTCTTTGTTGGTAAAGTTATGTGTTTGTCAGGAGCAGGGGAACAGTGTAGATGGAGGTAACAGGAAGCCAAGCGTTAATGTGAGTATTCTTCTTTTGGGACTTTGCCTTTATCCTTCCTGTACTTTGAAGTTAGCTCCCTTTAGAAGCAAAGGACCCCTGGACAGCCATAGCTCATATACACAAAATTATCACCCCAGAAAGCCATATTCTTATGAGGTCTAGCAGTAACCTTACAAACACTTGATTTAAACAAAATTAACTTACATTATGTTAGTAGTATCTTTAGCTAAATAATTTATTGATTTATTTAATAAAGGAGAAAAATCAAAGGCTAGCATATAAGGACTTGTATCTAGGCACTGGGTCATAGTTTTACACAGTTAAAAGATATTTTTAATAGAAGACCATTAAAATACATTGAAAAGGTAGAAGTCATTACCAAAAGTGACTTTCTTTCTTAGTAAACATCACACAGAAGGAGTAACAAAAACTAAAGTGTGTCCTGGTCTCCAGTTTCAAATATAAACATGCACCAATGAGCTGAGAGCTCTAGGGTCAGGTCAGCATTTGCATAAACTAGTTTGCTTAGAAAATTGCCACAGTCTCACATTTTGTGACATACGCACACCTACCTGAACAATCAGAAAGTGAGCACAGAGCCCACTAAAAATATTTCATCACCAGGCCATACTAAAGATCAACTGATTAAAATATTCGGGAGTGCTCTTCCCCACTAGAATAAGTCACCTTTCCAGGACAGAAGACACGTATGGTCGGGAGATGTCCTTTAGGCAAAGGGTGTGGCAGTATAGTCCACTTCTGCACTACTTTTCCTCCTCCCCCAGCCATAGTCACACTCTTTATGACAAAATGGCACATGCCAATTTAATGCAGAGGGCAATGGGAGTTAGCTCCCTGTATTTCAGGACCCAGTTGCCATAGATTACCTGATTTACTATGTGACTAGACTGAAAATTATTTAGATTATAATGGAGCGCACTGAACTATGCACAGGCATTTTAATCAACTACAAGTCCATCTATGTGACCCAAAGACAACCTATTTGCTTGAAGACCTCAAGAAGGTTATTCCCCTCTCAGGGTCTCAAAGGGTTGAACCAGATCAGTGGTGCTGCCCATGGGCCACAGATTAAAATTACCTGGGGATCTTTAAAAATGACTGATGCTCAACCCCCACCCTCACACCATCAGAATCTCTGCTTGGGGGATTCTGGACATCATTGGTATTTTTAGGAGCTCCCCAAGATATTCTGCTATGCAGCCCAGGCTGAGAAACACAGGTTCTTTCTGATCACAAGCAGGGGAGGGCATCAATCACAGGCAAGAATTGACCTTGAGGACCTTGGGGTTAAACTGGAAACTCCAGAATATAAAAGGGAAGGAGTTTTAGAAGGAGACATGCATCTGCTGGGCCTTCTCCTCGGAGTCATTCCCCGTGGTCTGGCAACTACGCAAGGGGGAAATTGAAAAACCCAAAAACCGAATAAAGTCTTCTAAGATTATTCAACTCGTTTGAGGAAAGATGTGATTGCTGCTTTCCATGGTAGTACTCAGACCCTGAAGTTTGTTGGTTTTCCATTAGCGAGATTGCTTACGAAATAATATACCACCCAGCAAAATAACACCCCAAAAGGGCACTTACCTCATCCTGGCAACAAAATACTGTGTTTTCCCTTAGGCTTTGCTTCATAGGCTGGAGTTGCCATGGGAAGCAAGACTTTATTGGGTTGCCAGAACAAACGGGCTCTGAAACCACACCAGCATAACTTATAGAGCTGCCTATAAATCAGAGAGAGCCCTAGGGTTAAAGCCACTTAGACACACGCACACACACACACACACACTCACACATACACATACTCCCTGAAAAATATTACAAAGGATAAGGTGTGTCAGGGAAATCCAATTAAAATTACTGCATGTAATAATAACTGAAATTTATGTGTCCCTTTCATCCACAGTTCTCAAAAGACACAGAATGAGCTAAGATTACTTGTCTTTTGAAAGTTTTCTACCATTCTGAGGGATAAAAGAGGAGGGATTCTGCATATAAAATCAGGCAGGTGAAAGTGGCTATGAGGGGTCATCTCCTTCTATCCTTCTGGTTTGAGGTGTAGTTACAATGAAACCAAGCCATTTCGCTCCTTCCCTTTGGCAAAGTCAGTTCTACACCATTCCAGAGTATCATCTTCCATCCAATCTATTTTTCTCTAGGGGACTTTCTACCAGAGCTCATTGTGCTGGGACATGATTTTAAAGCAGTCTCTCCTATCAAAATGTTCCAGCACCAGTGCGGAACTTTAGACAGGTTAGCTATTGTTTACCTAACCACTTCTCCCCATTCTCCCCACTTACTTGGGTTCTTATTTTTACCAAGAATGCCCACTCTCCCACTAAAAAGAGAACTTCTTTGACTCTGGGTCACAAAATCTTACCACTCCTAGAAATCTGACAATATCCAAAAAATCTCAATATTTAAAAAGTATCTCTACCTGTACAGCATTTCCGATCATAGTGTCTTAGTTCACATGATCTTACTCAGCCATCTGTAGAAATGTGGGAGAGTTGGTCCCTATCCCCAGCTAGGAGAAGCTTGGAGGATATTAATTCTTCCCACTTCTTTTCTTCAGGCAGTTCTGCTTTTTATGAATACTAAATTGAAATGTAAGACTACATTAGTATCTTTACAAGAAATATTTTGGAGAATCCCACTTTTCCATTTAATGAAAGAATATTTTGTTGTTTAAAAGTCAAGGACATTTGAAAGTCAAGGTCTCCTTAACATAAAGGCTGTTTGGATGGTATCCCACTCATATGTTTGCCCCCGTTGTCACCAGTTTCTACAATACCCATCCCTACCTACAGGGTGCAGATTCAGCCCTGCTCTGAGCTCTGGCATCAGTCTGGCCCCTAGCCATGTGGTTGATTTAGGTTGGCTTCAATACCCTGGAATATCACCTCAAGGGACATTAGATGTCAGCCTAACCCTGACACTGTGACTTTATGTCAGTAACTCACTTTTTGTCTCACCCTTGACACCCATAACTTATTGTTTGTAACTTGCTTAGCATACCAACCTCTCTAAGACTGTCTTCTTTTGTCATCTCCTAATTTCAACACCTTCTGAATGATGTGGAGACCGTATAGAACTAGTGACCATAGAGGGAAGAAGCAGATAGATAGGAGGCAAATTTGGAATAATTCCTGAGTCAGATTTTGGGTTCTTGCATGTGCTTTTTATTTATTGAATTTATTGGGGTAACATTGGTATGTAAAACCATACAGGTTTCAAGTGCACAACTCACTAAAACATAATCTGCACACAGCATTATGTGCTCATTGCCTAAAGTCTCTTCCTGTCCCCATTCCCTTTCCTCTTCCCTCTCCCCACATTTGCCCACCTGCACCTACCTCCCCACCCTCTTTCTATCTGGATATCACCACACTATTATCTGTATCTACCTATCATGTAGATGTTTTTTGGTTAATCCCTTCACCTTCTTTCATCCAGTCTCTCATTGCCCCTCCCCTCTGACAGCTGTCAGTCTGTTCATGCTTTTATTCTGTCTTCATCATGCCTGGCTTTTGATGTATATTAGTCAAAGTGGAGCTTAACTAGCATGTTAACTCTTAGGACCAATGTGTTTGTGTGTGCGTGTGTGCGTGTATTTCATTCTTTCACTTCTTTATATCATCCATGACTAGACTTGAGTCTCTTTTCCCTATTTGGTTTAACTCAACTTCTCTGACTCACTAATCAAGGCAGCTAGGGTATATGAAAAGATATTCTGCACTACTTGTCTGAATGAGTACCAATTTCTCTATTGGCAGAGAGAGATTTAGCAAATTGCCTCTCCGACCTTCGTATTTGATGAGGATCAAATGAGTTGTGAAAGCTGTGTAGCACTATAAAGAGTAGGCTGTTTTCTCCTCTTTTTCTAATGTAGTAAGAACAGAGTGGTAATGCACAGAGAATTCTCTTAAGTACATTTTCAGAAAATACACTTAGAGCAATTTGGGGAGCCCTTTACTGTCAGGTACTGGTCAGTTCTGTTTTGGCCATAGTCACTTAACCATAGTTTTACAATTACTCATATAGTGCAAAGGTTTGGTGCCTTCATTTGTTTCTCTAATGTGCATATTCTGGTCTTTGACCAGATACTTTAGCTAAAAGAAACTTCAAAGAAGTCCTAAACTAGTGGGAGAACTTCAAAGGCTTTCTTCGAGGTCAATTAACACCTATAAAATGTATCATTGTTGTCACCAATGCTATTAAACTAAAGTGAGGGCTAATGAGGACTGATAATCATTACCTCCTGAGGTGGTTGTTATTTAAGTGGAAAATAACCTTTAACTTTCTACATTGAGTATACAAATGAGTGAATGGTTTAAGGTTCATTAACTATTGTACATTTCAGATTCTTCTTAGGGTTCTTTCAGAGAAGGAACATAGCTTAGGTGCCCGTCTGGACATTATAATAAGTTGGCAAACCTTCCTGATGAAATGAGAACTGACCTCCCAGATGTATGTGTGAGTTCCGAAGGCTTCAAAAAATCATGTGGGCACATCAGCATCAGGTAGGATAGCATACTGTCTAGGTTATGGAGCAAGGCCTTGATCAAATCCTACCTCTGCCATTTTGTAGTCCCTTAATGTTGGACAAGCTCATTGGCCCATCTGTGCCTTTGTTTCCTCCACTGTAAGATGGGTCTAATGAAAATACCAACTTCTAGGAATTATAATGAGTGAAAGTGATGAATACAAAGTACCCAGTGGCCATTAGCATTTGGTGACATGTGAATAGATTATTTTATTAACAAACACAAATAATATTTAAAGTCAATGGTGACAAATTTTAAACTTTGAATTGTTATTATGTTTAAAGGTTCCAATATGAATATTTTGCAGATTATCATGTAATTATAGGTATATATTTCTATATAATGTACATTATGTGGCTCAATATGCAGATTTTTGCTTTGTGTCTTATTTATATCTTCTGATTACAAAATTAGCACATTCTAAAACTGTCTTAGAAGAACCAAAAAAATATAAAAGAACAGGGAAAATAAAACCTTTACCTATATACAATTATCCAAAGACATCTGTTATTTTGTCACATTCTCTTTTAAACAATTTTTACCATCAGGAAGACTTTCTAAAAAACAAATAAACACAGGGCTTTTTTGGGGGGTGGGTGGTTATACAGGTTTTTTAAATATATATATAATTTATCATAAATATAAGAAAATTTTAGTTATTTTGCTCATAAATATTCGGCATTTTATTATCCCTTCTACTTTCTTGGGATTCATTTTAGAGCAGGATCCTGAACCCTGGTTGCACATCTGAGTCTACTGGGGGAGCCTTAGAAACAGGCTGAAGGCCAAGGCTTTGGTCCTGAGAAATTACAAGAGGAGGTGAAGTAGGGCTGGGCATTTCTGGTTTTTAAATCTCTCCAGGTGATTTTAACTTAAAGTTAAGATTGGAAAGCACTGTTTCGGAAAGGCTGAATTTTTCCCTGGGCTCACAAAGGGGGCCCCTTTTCCATCTGAAAACAAGAGGCAAGCCTTCCTTCAGGGCTGCTGTCCTGCTGTTTGTGATCCCCTACAGTGTGGTCATGAGACCATCTCCTCCAAGGTCTTCCTGCAAGGTCCATTAGCAACTATAAGTTTGTCTCTGTTGTCACTAATGACTCTTAAACCAAAGGGAAATTTTAAACTAAAATTTCTCTTAGTGTAAAAACTCCTGGAAAACCCGTCAGGACTATATTCCTTGGCTCTTTCGCTGGTTTCCTGTGTGATTCTTCTTTCCTTATCACTGTCTTTGGAAGGTCACAGATTATTACCTATCATATATACAATGATTAAAAAAGGAAAAAATAAACAAAAAAAGAAAAAACAAAAATAAACAAAAAAAAATTTTTAATTAGTATTAAATTATTTTCTTTCGCCACAGCATTTTCCGGTCAAGTTTTCCACCCCAAACCCTCCTTCCTTATTTAGCTCCCTTAACATTGCCCTCTCCTAATTTACTAGGAAGATTGATGTCATGCCAAAAAGAGAAAGCAAAGTGTCTGGAAGAAGGTGGTAGTGAGTTTGGAAGAACTCAGTCCCACCATCTACCGTACAATGGAAAAACTGATCAACACAATGTAAGCCTATAGCTTTGCCTAACACCTCTTAGAAACTTTTATTTGCTCCCCATTTCCCATATCTACTCCTCTTTCTGCTCCTTTCCTAGAGAAGATGGATAGTTTTATTCATCAGAGTACCATGGGAATGTATGGTGGAGAGTAATACCTGCTCCAGGAGATGAAACTGACACACTTCCTGTTTACTTTTGTGGTGAGGATAAGCCAATCACAAATATATGGGAAATGGAATAAAGAGAGCAAAAGTAAGAAAATTTCTGCAAAGTTTAGTGTGTGATGTACCATGGAAATTTCAGTGTGGCTCATTGAAGAGAAGGTACTGTAAAAAGAATTATTTTTCAAAATTTCTTGAGTTGGATTAGTGGCTTGGTTTGTTGGTTGGTTAGTTGCTTGATTTTGGGTTTAGGAGAATGTGTATATAAAAGAAGCAGTCTTCACGATAGCCAAACTATATTTCTCTTCTCCCCAAAATAAGTCTATCTCAAGTGTAGCAATCAAGAGATTCTACTTAATGAAGGCTTAATATATGCTTTTCTAGATTGGTAAACCTTGGAATAGCACTCTAAGTGAGATGTTTTCTCTAGCGAAAGAAAACTACCTGTGTTTTATATGTATGTGACATCATTTCCTACCCAAAGCCCTTCTTTACGCTTCTTTTGGAAAGACCTCCTCTTCATCATCTCCCCAACACTGAATTCCAAAACAGCTTCAAGTCTCAGTGGAACTGCACATTCCTCTTCTGAATGCTTATAACTATTGACCTATAGCTGTTTTCTCATCTAACTTCTTTTTTTAATTTCATTTGAGTTCCAAAGTCTGATGTCTAATAATGATTTGTTAAGGTTCTATTAGACTGTAAACTTTACAGTGTGTTTTCACAGTAATACTCAGACAGTGCCTGACACATTGTACCACTCAATAAATATTTTTAATTCATTAATAAATTTATTCCCAGTAGCCCACAGTTATCTTTCTTTTATTCTTTATTTTCCTCTTTTTCTTTAATGGAGATTATAAGTATATGGATGAGCTATATCTGTAGACATTAGCATTTTGCCTGATATTATTACAATTATTTTAATTTTATTATTTAATATTGAACACCATTTTTATACAGTTTTTCTTGAAAGTTATGGGGGAAAAACATTCTTCTTAACTTTGGCTATGCTATGTTGAAAAATAGGGACTTGATTATGGGATCATGAGAGAAAAGCTCCTGATAATCCCTGAAATAATTGTCTGTTGTTGCATAAATAAAGGATAAACATGCAAAAGCACAACAGCTTGGGATTTATTTGGTGGAAAATAAAGTTCCAAATTTTGTCTCTTTTAGTATTTAATATTGTTGAGACATATGACTGAGAACAAGACATTTCAGGGTTGATAGTCATATTTATAACAGTTCTTAATACTGACAGGGTTCTTTACACTAACAAATCACTTTGCACTAATGAATTATTAACTTGGTTAAGCTTGAAGAACATACTTCTTTCTCTAGCAACCAGCAGGATTTGGTTTGAGAAAGAGCTGACCCAGCCTAAGTTACCAATACCCTAGATCCATTTCACTAGGTATAGATTGGCAAAGCAGAATAATGCTTTAAACACAGCAAAATCCCAGCATGTGTGTAATGTGAAGTGTCCACCTAAGTAATTAGGCTGTGGGAGTTGGGTATTGGTTGTTTTCTGTCCTTAAGCAAGTATGAAGCTCTGTACAATTAGACAAATTAAAGGAAATTAGAATGTTCAGTCAGTCTCTGGGGATTCAGTGCTTTTTAATTAGGGTCTTTGGGTAATCATGTGCGACCACAAAGGATGAAGTTGGTAGTGATGCGTAAATGCTACAGGGCAAAAAATGGGAAAAAGAAGACTTTTTTTTAGCGCACATCATATACTGTGATTGATTGTACCAGGTACTTTTTGAAAGACAGAGTTTCCTAAAAATAGAGTAAGATGTTACTCTATTATCAAAAAGATAATGGGTTTCCTGTTACTGAAGGCATTCAAACCAGATTCATGTTCAATTTCTACTTCTTCCAATAAACTTTCTGGTTACCACCATCCTAGGTTTTGAGTGAACCTGCATCACTCACTCTGTGTTCTCTCACTCATCTTTCTGCTTCTATCCATGGCTGTGTGGGCTCTCATTCCTTCTACTCACCTCCATGTTTGCCATGCTCCTGGCCTTCGGCCCTCCTTCTCACCTTTGAGCAGGCCAAGCGTGTGCTTATTCTGCTCCTTGGTATGTGCCATATTTTCTGTCAATGACATTCTCCCCTCAGAACAATGGTAGCTTTATTGGTACCATTGTACAATTGGTACAATGGTACCAGCTCTATTGGTACTCAGAACAATGGTAACTTTAAGATCTCCAGCAAAACCTTTCCTCTTCAAATAAACTCATCATAACTATCCTGCCTGAAATATGAAAGCCTATTTGAATATTTCTATTCAAATATGTCTATTTGAATCATAACTGCATCCCTAGCACCTAGAGTAGTGCTTGGATAGAAAAAAAAAAGAAGGAAGGAAGGGGAGAGGGAGTGTGTGTGTGTGCGTGTGTGTGTGTGTGTGTGTGTGTGTGAGAGAGAGAGAGAGAGAGAGAAGGGAAAAGAGGGAGGGAAAAGGTTTTAACCTACCCACTTGAAGTTGTTCATTAGTCCGGACATGTTTTATCAAGTATTGTACATTTTAGTTTTTAAATGTTTTGTGTGGACTTTAAAAATCAATAAACTGACACAATCCTATCCAAGCCCCTTCTTCTCAAACAAATTGTCTTATTCAATCACTCTGTTTTAGAGATGGAAAAACTGAGAGCCTGTACAGTTAGTTGACTTGCCCAAGGTCATGTGGCAGAGCTGAGACAAGTTCTTTCCACTGCATCACCCTGGAATTTCTTAAACACTCCAACCAGACTTACACCTTTTCTCTAAAGAAAGTAAGAGAGAGTTCAGAGTCCTTATTTTTAAACGTGCATTAAATGGAAACCTTTGGACGAGCAGGTGGTGGTAATGTTATGAATCTGGCTCAGCAAGGGAACACTGAGGTCATAATATTTTTCACATTTAGTAACTTCAAAAATATAGAGATGATGTAAACTTCCTAAGACTTCTTGCCAACCTAGTGATACTGGTAACTTTGGGCAGGAGCTTATATCATTGGTCAGAGGAGGGACGTGAGTGGCCAATGAGCTCTCTCTAGTCAAGAGAGATGCTCTGGTAATGCTTTCAGATAGCTGTCTTGGATTCTCATCCTGCTTACAGTAACACTAGCAAGGCTGCTTAAATTTCCTATTAGATACATGACAAAAATATCTTATGATGTGAAAAAGTTGTTAAGACTAAATAGTGCCTACTTCATAGAGTTGAAAGATTTAATGTGTGAACATATTTAATCTGCTTTACGAACACGCTGGCACTTAGTAAGTGCTCATTACATGCCATTTTGAAATACAAAATAGGTTGAAATGAGACTAAATTTGAATGTTTGATTTTTCCCCATTAAATCGGGCTATTCACCACTCAGTCTATCCTGAATTCTGCTTAAAATATCTACCCTCAGTGGAAGAATCGCACAATCATATGTTGGACCTGAAAGGGACATTCATTGTAATCACCTGATTACAAATGAGATAAGAAACAGAATAACAGCACTGCCACCAACACTGGACATGGAGACTTAACCCTGGGCAGTGAAAGTCTAAAATTCAAACCCAGATCTCTTTCTCCCAGTGTATTGCCTTCTTCTCTGCACTAGGCAACAATGCCAATTGCACTTTGGCCCATTTTAAAAACTTCCTTCTACATTAAATACTCTCACTCCCTGAAAATAAGACATAATCTCACTTTTAGACGAGAAGCATCCAGTAGATTTGCATTCATTCTCCATGTGCTACTGGGAGATCGCATGACCACACTATGTATTTCATTATATAGTGGATCACAAACAGTAGGTCATAGCTAGGAGACCTCCAGAGCTAAAATTCTGTGATTTTATATTCATAATGATGATTCCAACCTAGTTATTCAGAATGGTCCCCAAATATACTGTTTAAAGTAGCAAGGAAATAGGTAAAATGATTAATATCCAAAATGATTATTTAAATGGTCCTTAAAAAAGAAAAGTAATAATTGAGAATTGTGTTCTCTATACAATATTGTGTTTCCAAGCCAGAAAAGAAAAAAGAAAAAAAAAAAGAAAAGGTTAATTACTGTAAAGGACAGAGGATGTTAACCTTAAAGTTGTTTTAATAATAGTTCTCTTGCAAATATACCTTAAATTTTGGGAAATTAATACTTTCTATTCATGGAGAATGATGCTTGGTCTAATTATTAGTAGCCTGTTGTCCATCATTTGGTAAACAAGTCCCCATGATTTTGTAATCAAAACTAAGAAACCCAAAAACTATTTCGTTTGATTTTTTTCCACAATATGCCCCTGTAAGTTTGTATACTTTTCTCATAAATTAACTTATTTTTACTATTAATTTACATAAAAACTAAGGATGTTTTAGCTTCATTTGATTGACCTTCAACTGGCATTTAAGCTTTAAAAGGGAAGCTAAACAATCACTTCATCTCTGTGTAGATGAAAGTAAACAACATTAATGCTCATGCCTTGGTTATTAGTGACATCTACTTTCATTCTCTGCAATTTATCATATCAAGGGAGCTAAAGAGTGTAATGGGCTAAGAATGAAGAATTTTGGTTTGAGTCCTAGCTCTGCAGTGTTCTGCACACTCTGACCTTTCACCACTGGCATCTGAGTTAACTTTCTTAATCTGTAAAATGAGGGTGAAATTCTATTAAACTATTCAACTCCCTCTCCCAATAAGTCGCAGATCTGCCAATAAACAGCAAAAGGTTTAGGAGATGGCACAAATAAATTCCTTCGACACTCCCACGCACCTGTGAATGACTTAGCAGCAGAAAATAGCCACGTTCCTCTCGATGTGGATTTAGCTTCTTCCAGCTCCAAGCAGCTGGGCAAGTAAGCAGATGTATTTGTGGTACTGCAAAAGAAAGTACCCACTGTGCTATACTGTGTTTCACTGAGAGATCATTTAGAATTTTTCACTTCCATATTTGAGTAGTTCCTGTACCTTGTCAATATGCATGTGTATTACATTCTTGTAGGGGTCCACTTCCTTCTTCTAGCACTCAGCCAATGCAGAGGTCAAATCCTCAGTCTCCCTGACCTCGAATCAGTGAAATCACCCTCCAGTCTATGCTTAGCTTCCCTCTCTGTCAATCTATTCTTGTCTCAGGGTGATTTCCCCAGAACAAAAATCACACCACAGCCAAGATCTTCTTAAAAACTTGATAGCTCCTAATTGCCTTCAGAAAAAACAAAACAAAACACAACAAAAACAACAAACAACAAACACCTAAGCTAATTAGCTCTTTGTTCACATCATTTAATGCCAATCTATCTTTTCCAACCTCAGTTCCCTCTCCAATCTTATCCACACACTCCATTCCCTACCCCAAGTAAACATGTATTCCTCTAGAAGAACGTCAGACTATATTTGCTGAGCATCCTCAAAGTGTCAGGTGCTTTTACATACATTATATAATTTAATCAAATAATACACTTCAAGATAGATATTATCTTCATTTTTAGGAGAGATTGAGTAACTTGTGCAAGGCTCCTCAGCTATCAGACACAGGTCTGAATGCCCATGTTCTTTCCACTTGCCCTTACTGCCTTCCCACAACACCTTGCACTTTCACTTCTTCCCATATGCTCTCTCTTCATTCTGAAATGTCCTTTCAGAATGTTTGAACCCCACTCATTCCTAAGACCCATTAAAATGTCATATCTTCTGTGAATATTTTTTGTATTCTTCTAATGGAATATTCTCTTCTCTGTGCTCTGTTATTTTGCTTATAGGTACATATAACATTACAGATAATAGTAGAGGTACTCGTGTGCATGCCTTAGACTCCTATGAAAATGTAAGCTCCTGGAGGGCAAGGGCCATATTAACCCTATTCCTGGCATTTAGTATGGTGTCTGGAGTTCAGTAGGCATTTATTAAATGTCTTTTGGGATGAATGAATGCATAAATAAGTAAATAAAATGTTTTCATTTTATCTTTATTATGCCTATTTCTAAATTTAGATCTGACAGAAATATAGCAAAATCAATCACTAGACATTCCACAGTACCAGGGATTGGCACAGAAAGAAAACTTACAAAAGAGCATAACTCAAACTTCAAGAATAACTAATTTGTACTCAGAAATGTTATACTGCTCATGACAAAACTGATTACTCCTGAAATAAACTGTAACCATTTTCTTGTAAATGACAAAAATCCCATTTCTAATGATATTGTGGTTAAAAATAGCCATTTTGTCTAAACTGCTCAAACATTAGTCGGCTTCCAATCTTGGAGCCAATTTAAACTTCCAGTCTTTTAGTGGGGATAGGTGGTGATGTTTTCTCACATGAACTCGCAGCTAGGCAGAGGGTTGGGTGTGCTCCAGAGTGAGTGCCACATTTTTAGTTTATTACAACAATGATGACAATTACCGAGACATAAGCACATGGCCCAGTCTAAGGCTTTTGTGGAAAGCATTACCGCAGTCACGAACAAGACTTTCCAGATTTAGTCAGACGTGCCTATTTATCCACTGAGGGAAGAAAATGTCTCAGCAATCTAACATTGCTGCCAAGAAGATATCGTTTGTGCAGAACCTGCTAACTATTTTAAAGAAGGTAAATACAGGCAAATCAATGCCAGAAAACTGTGTTTTACATCTTTGAGACGGCAGTAGAGAAAGAGAAGGCTTGCTTTTGGTAGCATTTGTTAAACACACAGAGACTCACAGGTCTCAGTTCCCTGTACAAAGTCACTCCTCTCTAATAGCGAGGGAACTGTGGCCACCATAAACTTTCTACCTCCTCTTTTCCCCTTTGGGGCCAATATAACATTCTTAAAACACAGGTTGTATCATGTTACAAGTTTTCACATGAATCTACAGCACCCCATCATCTAGAATAATGGAACAAGGCACTCAAGGCTTACCTTACTTCAAGCTGGAGTGCCCTCCACTATCCCAGAAGACTCCTGCAATCCTGCAAAATGCTGCTCAATTATTTCCCCAAAGAAGCATCCCAGCTTCATTCAGATGAAGCCGTTCTCTGAATGGCCATTTCTGTGTTTTATATTGACTTCCTTGCTTTTAAATTTTAAAAGCCCCAAGAGTAGAAACTCTCTCATTTATTTTTGTATCTTGTAAAGCATTACGAAGTGGCTAATCAAGCACATTTTTATGTTTACTGAATGAATAACTGAAAAACAAATAATATTTTTATAGGTAAACATAAGAAAGATTTAAGCATAACTGCCTTTTCCTCACAGAAAAATTCATGATCAAAGTATAATCTCGATAAAGAAGATTTGAGTCAGGTTGTGGAGAAGTATCATGAAGCTGCAAACATTAAGAAGAAAGAAATCACATCACAGCAACAGACCACCTTCACGTTTCCAAGGAGTTCATACTCTGCTGCTCCTTGGTTTCCTGTCCAAATCTAGTTTTAGAAATTCAGCGACAAGTCTTGTAAAGATTAAAAATAAAACAGGATATGAAGAAAAGATAAACTTCTTGGGTAGTGATATCATTAAAAGGGGTTGCTGGTAAATGTTTTTCAAAGTGGTACTTTCTCTTCCTATTTCTCACAGTCTCCTGGAAGCATAGTATCCTCAGTGTTTTATGTTACAGTTGAAGAAACAGATGCAAAGAGATTAACTCACCCAAATCCATGGGGCAGTAAGTGGTGGAGAAACAATATGAAAGCAGGAGTTTGACACTGGAGCTTGACATTGGATTAGTGTTATGATGCCTTGACTGAGCTACTCTTCCAGCTGCCTCCTCTGTGAAATAAGACTGTTTACCTGTTTTCATTGCTCCTCACAGAAGCAATTTAAGAAGAAAGCTTAAGATCTTTCCACAAGCTGACAGCCTGTGTAAGGGCCTATAATTCTGGAATTCATCCTTGGGTTTTTCAGATACATCTTTCATCTATGTGAGATCCGACTTATTCAAGATATATTTTAATGTAAGCTATTTTTTTTTGAAATAACAACACCCTAATTTTGCAATAGCTTATGATATGTATTTACTCTCCATGAAATGAGTTGCATATTTATAGATTATTTTAAAAATGTCATCGATGTGGAGTGAAGGAAAGGAAGACTGACTGAGGATGTTCCCCCAAGAGTTCTCAGTGGAACTGGAAGAAGAATCCATGCCATCCAAGATTGAAAGCAAAAGTTTTTAATTTCAAAGAGCAATGTTACGAACTCTATTTACTGAGTCTGTTTACTAAGTCTATTACTAAATGTTCAGTCCACTGGTATTTGATTTTATTTTTACCTTCCTTGTACTTTTCAGGCTCATTTTATTGATGTATTTCTAAGTTCTTATCTTTTATGCTTGGTTACGTTCTTGATTTATAATCAAGCGTTAGAAATAATCTGTCTTTGTAGCTTTGGCTCTGAATCATGAATAAATTATTATAGTTATTGTCAGATATGAATAAATAATGATATATCTACATAGTAGGCAACACTTAAAATGCTCCTAAATGATTTTTATCACATAAAAAAAGTTTTAAACCATTTTATACAGTGTTATCCTAATTTTTACTGTGTTTATGCTTAAAATAGTTCAAGGATACCCATTGGAACTTAGCTCTAAATGATGGTATTATAGTTGAATTCTGTTTTCTTCCTTGTGCCTTTATATTTTTCAATTTTTAAAAGTGATTAACAGTTATGAACACTTAAGAAAAGCCTTTTATTCAATCTTATTTTTCTAAAATATGATTAAGATAATAATATATATAGAAAATGTTTACGATACTAAGTTAAAGACACTATTAAATGTGTTATGATCTTAACCCTCATAAATGTAATTACACAGGAAAAAAGAGAAGTAAATGGACAAAAATATAAACTACATTGTTTCTAATTGGACAGTAGTGTATTAATTTTATTTTCTTAAGTATTTTCCAACTATCTGCAATGAGATAAAATGGACTTTATAAGAAGAAAATGAAAGATAGTTTGATAGATAAATGTTATTGACTATAAAGCCTTACCCAACAAGAAAAAAAGAAACATTTTTACATGCCCACATAACCCCTAGGCTATTCAAGATAATTCTAATGCTCTCCAAGCCTCTTTCAATGTCCACCTGCCATTCTATTCTCTGTAATATTGATAGGTTCTAAAGAATCACTTTCTACCACTTTCTACCTATAGAATGGAGTTTGAAATTTTGACAGCAGCAAACAAACTCTCTACTTCCTATCCCCTGAGTGCATGTCTCCACTTATACTGTTTTTTTTTCTCTAAACAAATTCTATGTTCAGGTCCAGTGGAACAACAAATTCAACTTCCTGCTTGCAAGGACTTGAGTCCATACAAGAATAATGCCATTTTGTGAATACTATCACTCCCCACTTGTAATGTATCAAAATGTATTCAAAATTTCTCAGGTCCTTCCTAATTGGCTCAGCTGGAATAAACAATTTGCTTCTACATTTTCATGGCCCTTACGTTATATACTGCCTTCAAGTGTAGTCATCCTTGTTATTGGTATATGTTAAATGCCTATATAAATGATTTTAAACAGAATTCACACATGTATATGTTGCTATTAGTGCTTTTCAAAGTTCTCTGTCTTATCCAGTTCTTTCTGCTCACTACATGATGAGAGTTACATACAGTAGTTGCTTAACAAGAGAAGATTGAAAGGAATTATTAAATAACCCTTTCCTTTTCTAAGTCATGCTTGGTTACTCTCTTGATTTATAATTAGGTATTAGAAATAGTCAGCTTTTAAGTGTAGTTTTGGCTCTGAATCATGAATAAATTATGATAGTTATTGTCAGATATGAATAAATCTCGGTTGTTAATTTTATTTCCTGTATTTGCTTTTGGATCAGCAAACAGTTATAAACTTGGACATTTAAACATCAGAAGGGTGTAACACTCTTTTCCTTGTTTGACAGTGGTAAGGAGTTGACTCTGTTTCATAAAGCGATAACTGATAGACAAAGTTTCTAGTTCAGAAACATGGGTGACCATAGATGTGAGAGTTGAGTGTGTCCTTGGGGGAAGGGTATATCTATCTAGTGAGGTACCCTGAGCAAGCTGACATTATAAGGACAGAGGACAGGGCTCAGTGATAGAGAAGAGAGAAATGGGCAGTAGGAGACTGGTAAGTCTGAAGTTCAGTCCTCAGCAAATATTTGAGAGAAGTGCTTTGCCAATGGCTGTCTTTCACATGTTCCCCTGGCATGATGTGAGGGAGAGTTAGTAATATTTAGGAGACCAATAACAATGTGTCCCTTTCACATTTATTTTTCTTTTCTTTTCTTTTCTTTTTTTTTTTTTTTTGCATATTACTAATGAGAGGCAGGTACCTTTGAAGGTTAGTAGAATGGTTTTTAATAAGACTCCACAGGTAAATAAAAGCTGTATTGTTCTTGGAATTCGGGCATATCTTATAAAATCTTGAAAACTTGGGTGTTAGCACAAGAAATAAATTATAAGGGCATTTGGTTCAAGATATCACCCACCAAAATGGAAACAGGTGGCTGACTAGCCTGCTGCCTTGTTCATCCTGACCTGCCCCACAGACAAGATCTGACTCTGCAAACAAATGCTGAAGGAACAGGTTTCTCTAAAAGCCTCAGAGATGCTGTGGCACTTCCTCGGCACCCATTCCAAAGAAAGAGAAGACAGAATTCTCCCCATTTCTGCAGAGAGGCCAACACGAATTTAGCACAAGAGAACTCTAGACCCCTAAGTTCCATGAGAACTGTGATATATAGGTGATGATGGCAGAGGGTATGGTGGATCCCAGGGAAACCCAACAGGCTTCCAGAAACTGCAAAATAATAGGTCATCAGCTTCACAGCTAGAAACATCTTCAATAGTGCGAGAGCAGAAAAAGCAGTGACGGTTCTGTTGTGACAAAGGCAAACCAAGTTCGTGAACCTCAACAAGAAATAGTCCTTGGAGTCTCCTAGAAATAATGGGGGACAACTTTGGAAAGATTTAGACCATATATATTGGAGAAAGCAAGAGTCTGTGATTAACAATAGTATCGTTAGGCATCTGTTAAAAGCCTCACTTTGAAGAAGGCTTCCTAGCCATGTGATAATAGATAAGACATTCATTAAGCTGTGATTTCCTCCTCTGTAAGCAAGGAAACAGGGCGCATAAAGGGTGGGGCAAAAGTAAGTCTATAGCTGTAGGTGCAACACAGAGTTCATTCTTGTGTTGTTATTTATTAATTGTATTATTTTCCATATGCACTACTGTAAACCTACTTTTGCCCCACCCTGTGTGTAACTCTCTGTTCCCTGTGTTCACTGACTTGCCCAAACCATAGTGAGGGCAGCTGCACTTCCTCCCGTACATCACAGTCCTTTGTCCGACCTCACTTGCGGCCTTCCTAGGGAGCCGGAATTGTCAGTTTTATTGGTCAGCACCTGAGAGGGTCAAAGGGAAGAACAGACTTCATGACCCTTTCCCCAACTCTTGGCGTCCCTTTGGGAGACTGACCACAGTCCGTGCTTTGTTCCAGCTTCTATTCAAGCTGAAGGCTGGGTGAGTCGACACAGGGTGTGTTTCTGCTAAGCCTCAGGCCTGAGCTCTGTTCTTCAATTCTATTTCATAAGAGTTTTCCTTTGTGGGCTTTCCCGAACATTAATAAAAATCAGCACTTTCTTTCCCATTTGGCTGCCGATTCCTTGGTGAATATGCTCTTTGGCTGGGAACTCTAGAGAAGAGAAGGGATAAATGGCAAGATTTGGGCACCAAACCAGCCACACCCTAAACCACACCCAGAAGGCATATTGTGCCTTTTCATGGGATTTTGAAAGGATTAAATAAGAGAATGCACGTAAAGTGCTAAGTACAGTTGCTGGCATATGGCACCCACTCAATAAATGTTAATTGTCATTAATAATATGCATGGATCCCAAATATTTGCCACTGGCTATCCGCACCTGAGTATGTATCTCCCCGGTTTGGGGAAAATTGCTCTGGGGCCGGATGCCTAAATGTTTGATTGACAGAACCCAGAACACAACAGGCATTCTAAGATTACTGTGATTATTCTCCTTGTAGTTCAATGAAGATTGATTTTTTTCTTTTTCAGACATACTACTCTCTCATCTGGGAGAGTTCACTCTGTGGAATGTTCTAGTTGTGTACTAAGTACCTACTCTTTGGTCTTTGTGTAATCAATACTGGTAAGGGGTACACATGCAAATTCCTCAAACCTGCCTTTACATATTTTACCTAGTGAATCATGAAAATGGGGAGTGAGGGGTATCTTAGACAGACAACAGTATGGTGGTTACCAGAGGGAAGGGCATGGGTGGGGTAGGAGAGGGTAAAAGGGGCCAAATGTATCATGATGGAAGGTGATATGACTTGGATGGTGGGCACACAGGTCATGTATCAGAGAAATGTATATGTGAAACCTGTATAATCTTATTAACAATGTTACCCCACTATTTTTTTTAAAGTTTCTTTTGTATTTCCTCTGAAGGACAGAAAACAAGAATTAAGGGTCAGGGACTGATGCCCATGGAAAGGATCTGGTACACATAGCTCTGAAGAGTAGGCCTTCGCAGTGTGGTAGAAGGCTGGCTGCTGAAGAGGGACACAGCAGCCATAGCCATTTTTTTTTTTAATCCTCTCCTAAGGATATTTTTTACTGTTGCTTTTAGAGAGAGGAGAAAGGAGAGAGAGAGAAAGAAAAGCATCGCTTGGTTGCCTCCCCTATGTGCTCCAACCAAGAATTAACTCTGCAGCCTAGGTATGTGCCCTGGCCCAGGATGGGACCTGCAGCCTTTTTCAGTGTACGCTCCAACTGACTCGGCCACCCGTCCAGGGCTGTCACTGCCTTTCCCTACGATTTGGCTGGTAGGCTCCAGGAAGCATTGTTATCTAATACCCAATACTTAGTTCTCCCATCCTGGCTTTTCAGTTCCTTGTTGCTGTCTTCATGTCTTCAGCAAACATCTTTGAGCCTCATGCTAAATGCTTGGGGGATGCCAGAAGAGGCACAGTCATGAACAGGGGAGTCAGTAAGGGGAGGGGCAAGTAGGCCACCAAAGGGGTTGTGAGACCGCATACGTGAACCAAAGAGCTGGCTTTATTCACTGTCTGGATAACTAGAACATGTAAATATTTCCAAAGCATGCTCAGAGGTACTTCTAGAGGGGGAGATTTCTCCAGCAATGTAGATTAGGACATCCTTTTTTCCTTTTAGATACAAACAAACAAGGTGACGTTAAAAGGATAGATGACTTAAACATTACAGTAGAAACCCAGGACTGAGCAGCATAAACCAGCCTTTGGAGAAGTGGACCTGCATCTTTTTCTGACCTTGAATACATCCTTTTCACTCTCTAAACTTCAGTGTCTTCCTCAGTAAAATGGGGGTCAAGGTACATTATCTTTAGACAGCTTTGACTCTCAATACCACTAACTAGATTATTTTACAATCAATCAAGTATGCAAACATTTCTGTTTACAATGTTCAGGTACCAGAAAATATAAGGATGAATAAGACATAGTCCTTGAACACACAGATCTTATATCTAATGCATAAATAGATCATTTAAACACAGTGTAAATATGTGCACAGGGTGCTATGAGAACGCACAGGGGAGTGTGGCAATCCCAGATCGAGGATGTTAGGGTTAGCTTTCTAGAGATGACATGCAAGCTGATTCTCAGAGCTACTTCAGATTGTCCATTTATTCACACACTCTTTCCCCTCAATTTCATGGAATATGGTGAATACAGGAGAGTGTTCTTTTTGCTAATAGCCTCTCTGGCACAAATATAGATTAGAAAAGATCAGATTGCTAAGCAGTAGGAACTGTAGAAGTCTACCTGTGGAGTCTGAGAGACAACAGAGCAAAAGGCAGTGGGCTGGTTTTTAGTGGACTTGAGGTCTGGCAGTCACTTACTTTACTGTGTGACTTTGGGCATTTCAGGAGACCACACTCAACCTCATTCCCTTCATCAGTGAAGAAAATATAATCCCCCCAGAAAACTGTCATGAGGAACAAATGAAGTACTGGAGGTGAAGGTGCTTTATAAGACATAAGGGAGTTTCCTCATGGGTGGGAAATATACTCTGAAGAGTCTGTCCCTCCTTTAAAGGCGCAAGGAGAGTGGCTGGTGCAGGGTGGGCCTCTTGCAGAGAGGTCAGCAGTGTTTGACTAGATTCAGTGTTTTACTGGACAGGTGGGAGGTTGCAGTTCTGGGACAAGGATCATAAAGAAGGATTTTCCCTCAAACAGGTCCATGGACCTATGTGCCATCAGTGTGAATGCGGAAAAGTGACCACAGTGGGTGAAAGACAAGAAGTAAGGACAATGTCAGCAAAGGTCAGGGTGTCACACTTCAGTCACAGTGACAGCTGCCAGGGCTCAGAGAGCTACAGAACATGATGAGGACGGCCACTGCACTGGATTCGGACACATTCCCCAGGCGTTGCGTCACACACCCAGGATGGTGGTCTTTGCTCATCTAAGCTCATTCTTAGCCTCCTCAAATGTTTGCTTTCCAGGCTGCTGGATCTGCTTTCCTCCCAGAACGGGTTACTCATCTGCACTCCCTCAGCCATGCGTCAGCACCAGAAGGCTTCTGCGTCCCTGCTGGACCCAAGGATCTCCTGACCCCAGGTTATGAAACAGAAACCCCACAGGCAGATTCCCTGGAAAGCCGACAGGGCCTGTGTGGCATGTCCCTCACACCCCCAGTGTAACTGACACTTTATGTCTTGCTTGTACGTATTTAGAGAAGCAAAAACATGCTAGAAAGGGTGCTGGACTTTGGACCATTCACCTCAAGTCACCTGAAGGGAAGGGATAGTAACTCATCTTGTAATTATAAGTTGCTGGGTGGTATGGTAGAATTGCTCCCAGATTTTTAAAATTGACCCTCAGAGCCATGCAGTTTAGATCAGAGAACTGAAGTACTGAGAGGTAGAGGTAGATCACTTGCCTGGCATCCCTCAGTGATTAAGTGTTGAAACTAGAAGTCCAACCCAAATCAGGGCCACTAAAAAGTGCATGCCCTTGGACTCGCCCTCATCTAATTAAGGAGCGTGACAATGGCGGCTGAGTTTCCTTCTATTTCCAAAATTCTATCATCTTTTTTAGCCATGTGACCTTGGAATGAATTACTTTATTTTATTTTTTTGAACTGTAAGGACTTTTTATATCTTATGATCTGGTGTGTTTTCTCTTCTTAGGATATATTAGGTGCTTAAAAATTATAGTTGAAATGAATTGAGCTGAATTTTCCTCATTTGTTTTGATTCTTCTCTAAAATGATAATGGTCTCTGAATCATTAGTCCCAGGAGGTTGTTATAAGATTCAACTAAAATATTTTGCTTGGAAACACTGTTCTGAAGTACATTGTTTTAGTAGTATACAGAATATATTATTGTATTATTATATCTAATCTACATGCATGCAGGTAGGTATATGTATAATAACTATACTCAGTGACTATAACAACATGAACACTCAGATACAGAACAAGGGACAAAATTGCCAGAATTCCAGAAGTCTCTGTGTTCTTTCTTTGAGTCACTAACTCCCTACCCCAATGAAAACCGTTACCCTGACAGCAAACATAAATATCCTCGGCTTTGGTACTATACTTGATGGAACACTACATGTGCTTTCTTGTGTCTGGCTTCTTTCACTAAACAACCCGTCGGTGAGATTCACCCATAGTTTTGGGTATAACTTGAGATCCCCCTTTCCCATTGATGTATAATATTCCTTTGTGAGACTATACCACAATCTATTTACACAGACTACGGTAGGCGTTTTCATTATTTGACTATTACAAATAGTGCCCATGGAACAGTGTACTACCTACTTTCTCTTACAGATGCATGAATGCATTTCAATTAAGTGAACCCCTAGGGATGAATATAGATATATACACATATATATATAAAACTGTATATATATATGTGTATATATATATATATATATATGTAGTTTTACTTTAATAGATACTTTGCCAATTTTCCAAAATACTTGTAACAATTTATAGTCCCACTAGAAGTTTGATAGTTGAACCATATTAAAATGAAGAACATTTATTCATTAAAAGATACCACTAGGAGAATGAGAAGACTACTCACAAATGGGAGAAAATGTCACAAATAAATATATTTGGGAAAAGACTCATATCCAGAATATAAAAAAGAACTTCTGCAATTCAGTAAGAAAAAGACAGAAAGCCATATAAAATGGGCAAAATAATAAAACAGATGCTTTGAGAAGATAATCTAAAAGGTCAATAAACATATGAAAGGACAGCATTAGTCATCAGGGAAATGCGCAGTAAAATACTAGTGAGATAATATTATACACAGACCAAAATGGTGAAAAACTGAAGCATTTTTAAAATAGTAAATCTAAACTATCTGGCTACAGGGAGCTATAACTACTCCCAGAAATTAAGTACTGTGTATAGGACAACTGTACCTATTCATAAGGGGCCTGGATGAGGGAAAATATACAGACTTTGGGTGTATTAGTTCCTTACAGGAGATGTCCAACTAAGTAAGAAGCAAAAGCAATATAAATAAGTTGCAGTCGTTTTTACAATTGTAGTATTCCATTCAGTGGAATCTGAGAAGGGGATTTGTGTTGTTTGTTTTGTTTTACTTTTTTTGAGATGGATATTAACATCACAAAGCTAATTGGGAGTGCTCTTGCGAACACTTATAGGAGCACAAAGAAAGCAGGATTGGGCAGAAGGGGAGTCCAAGAAGACCTAGTCATACTAAAGGCTTCAGTTAGTTATACAGGGAACTTTGGACCTGGATCGACCTTTCAGAGGTGTACTAAATTAGAGTGAGGGTCTAAAATTTTATAGCTCCACTTTGCACAGCCATTTGATGAGAGCTTCTGCTAGGAAGGAGAATGGAGGGCCCAGGAAAGGCAGCTCTTTTTTAGTCAGAGGCCAATTCCCAGAGAGTCAGAGCCAAGGTCACTCATCTGTCAGCACTCTCAGAACCTAGGGGATGAGTGCTTTCGTCCTGAAGGGTGGCAGAAGGGCACAGTGAGTTGCATCACAGCACCTGAGACAACTGGTCACTTTGATATATGAAGAAATGAGTCTTCCAAAGTAATCTTCACAAATGGTTCCATCACCTGAGATTCCTGAAACTCAATTAGAAATGCAGATCAAACTTGTGTCAGGTCCCTTGATGACTTTGACTTCCCCTGGCTATCTTTGTAGCGACACCTCCACTGAACCCCTTACCACTGACACTAAAGGAACAGTTAAAACATTTAGGAAAATAAATAACAAAAACACAAGCTCCCAGGACATTCATAGTAACTTCCTTTGAAAATAACCTGCTTCCTTGATGACCTTGTCGTGATAGTTCAAGTTTTGAGAAAAAACAGGTGAGAACATATTTCAGGATTGATTTTTGAAATGGCATGACTTCCTTCAACCAAAGCAGAATTTAAAACTTAAATAAAAGAGACAAAACTGTTTTTTTAAAAAATTGATTGCATGTAGGTTTGATAGATTATCTCAGCTCTTGCTCATTTCAGTTACCTTTGATCATCTCTTAAATCTGAGAAGGAATTTAATTCAGCTACTTTGTTGAGGGCTGTTTCCTGGCTTCTGTTTTTGATACTATACTAATGTTCTGATATCACAGAAAGATCTAGAAAGGATCTTAGACGTTAGCAAGCTTCATCCCCCACAGAGCAGATGAAGAAATTGTGATCTAGGCAATGGAGTGGCTTGTCAATTCTAGTCCCAGGGTTGGGAGGGGATCTTGGGCCATCTTTTCTTTCTGGAACTCTTAAATACTTTCATATCAAATGTATACATAATGCATAAATTTAATAAATATATATTGGTTGCATATTATGAATCAGCATTAGGTATAGAAAGAAGTTTATTGCAAAAATGATAATATAAGGGATTGTATAGCATTAGATATTTCAAATGTATTAATGTGTTTTTTCTCTTCTTTATGGTTATTTTGTTTTTATATTTCTCGTTGATCTTTTATTATTTTGCTGGAGGCATTCATTTGTCTCAGGGTGGGAAAGGAAATAAAGGGTTAATAGAGAAGTAAGACAATGTAATTTTTGTTTCCGTTTCTGATTTCCAAAACAGAATTATTTAAACCAACTTATTAAGGTATAATTTGATGACCATAAAATGCATGCATTTTCACTATATAATTCATTGAGTTTTTATTTGACAAATGCATGCTGCACAGAACCATCATCGTCTTTAAGATGTAGAATTTTCTTTTTAAGATGTAGAACATAGCAGAAAGTTCTCTAATGCAGACTCAATGACCCCCACCAGCACCTGGCCTCAAGCACATACTGACTTGCTTTCTGTGACTATAACACATATGGAATTACATATAATGGAATTATAATGTACATAGCCTTCCTTATATTTAACTTTTTCACTTTCCTTAATGTCTTGAGATTCATTCCTATTGTTGTGTGTGTTAATGTTTTGTTTTTAATTACTGAGTAGTATTACATAGGATAGGCATTTCATAATTTGTTTGTACATCCATTAGTTAATGGATATTTAGGTTGTTTCCAGTTTGGTTTGGACTGTTATGCTGTTAAGAAAACTTGCATATGTGTATTGTGTGGACTTACATTTTTATATATGCACAGAATTATCATATCATAATTTATACATTTTTTTTTTACTTTTTGAAGTCCAAAAATAAATATCATGGATGACATCATGATATCCATGTCATCCATGTCATCCATGATATCATTTTCTTTACACTAATTACTTTCCAAAGTAACCACATCACTTTACAATCTCACCAGCAATATAAGAAAATTCCATTTATTATCTTCACCAACACTCTGTATTGTCATTTTAACTAGAATTTATTTATTTCATCTAAGTCATTAAGCATATTGCCTTAATTTGTTTATAATATTTCCTACTATACTTTTGCTTTTAGTATTGGACCATATTTCTTGTTGATATTTGTAAGCTATCACTTTTCCTTCTTTTATTAGTAGTGCTATAAATTAATAATTTTATTGATATTTTTGTTTTGTTCTATTTGTTTTTTAGTCAATGTTTTCAAACTTTTAAAAATTTTCTTCTATATAATTAGATTTGGTTTCATTATTATTTTTCCAGTTTGTTGTGGATACATACATTGCCATTAGACTTTTCTTCCTTTATAATTTAAGAACTTTGAACAAGAAATTTCCCTCTAATGCAGCTTTTGTTAGACCTCACACATATTACTATGTTGTGTTTTCTATTTTCATGTTTAAAATATTTTTAAATTTTCCTTGTGATTTTTATGATTATGTTATGGTTTTGCATGATTATAGGGATTATGGATTTGGGGGAAGAATACCCCGGGGGTGAAGTGTACTTCAAATCATATCATGTCAGTAAGTCAATGATAGGAACCTGACTTTTCACTTGTGATGTTAACCTTGATCGCTTGATTAAGTTGGAGTTTGCCAGATATTTCCCTGTAAATTTACTAAGCTTTTCTTTTCCCTACTCCATTATTTGGATGCAAATTCCTAAATCTAACCCACACTCAAGAAGAGGAGAATTAGCCTATAGTTTCTGGAAGGAGGTGTAGCTATGCATTATTTTTTGGAATTCTTTTCTAAGGAAGATTTGTTCCAGCTCTCTTTTACTTATTGGTTTAATTATTTATGTTAGTACGGACTTGACATATCTATTTTATACATTATATTCCACTACCGTATTATATGTCTTGTTGCTCAAATTTTGTCAGCTTTAATCATTGAAGGCTTTTTCAGATTGGCTCCTGTGTCCCTTTGATAGGTTTCATCTTGTGTTTTTTCAGCACTTCCTTATGACTGGCACTGCAAGGTGCTCCAGGTTCATTTTGTATTTTCCATGCATTAAGCCTAAAATTAGTAATTTGCCTAGGAACTTTGGTTCCTTTCTTTATGTAGATTCAAGTTTCTGGCCTATATCATTTTTCCTTTGCCTACATAATTTCTTTTAACATTTCCCAAAGGGAAGATCTGCTGGAAATGAATTACCTCAGCTTTTGTTTATCTGAGAAAATCTTGATTCCTTCCTCATATTCGAAACATAATTTATTCAGGTATAAAATTTTAGGATGGAGGTTTTGTCTTATTTTTTCCTTTCAATGCTAAAAATACCATTCCACTCTCTTTGAAATTAAATGGTTTCTGATGAAAAGTCTGCTGCAATTCTTATACTTGCACCTTGATGAAGGTCTCCCCCTACCCCCTGCACCCATCAAGATTTTCTCATTTTCTTTGGTTTTCTGAATTTTAATGTGATGTGCTTAGTATGTTTTGAAATTTGTTTGTTTATTATTTATCCTCTTTGGGATTCTCTGAAGTTTCTGCATCTATAGTTTATTGTACCTGTCATTAATTTTGGAAAGTTCTGTCATTATTACATTACATTTTCTGTTCTATCCTCTATTTCTTTTTCTCTGCTATTCCAAATAGTATCCCATTATTCTTGATTGTTCTGTTATTGTCTTCCTTCCTTCCTTCCTTTCTTCCATATTCTTCTTTCCCTTTGAATTTTAGATTGAGGTATTTTTATTTGCCTATCTTAAACTTCACTGATTCATGAGCAATATCAAGTTTACTGATAAGCCATCAAAGTCATTCTTCATTTCTGGTACAGTGTTTTTTTCTAGAAATTCCTTTTTATTCTTAATGTGTTCACCCTTCTGCTTACATTACCCATCTGTCCTTGCATGTTGTCTACTTTTTTCTTAGAGCCCTTAGCATATTAATCATAATTATTTTACATTCCTTTTGTGATAATTTCAGTATCTGTGTCATATCTGAGGATGGTTCTGAGGATGATTTGTCTCCTCAGACTGTGTTTTTTCTTGCCTTTTGGCATGCTCTGAAAGCTGAATATGTTTTATTGGGTAATAGAAACTGAGATAAATAGGCCTTTAGTGTGAGGATTTATGTTAATCTGCCTAGGAGTTGGGCTATGTTTAATGTTTGCTGTTTCTATAAGTGCCAGAAAATTCAAATTACTTTAGTGTCCCTGTTTTTGTCTCCTTTCTTGATGTTGGTCTCCTTAAGTATTCTTCTTAAGACAGAGTCTGTGTCTTGCATCTTTTTAAGTTGTAATCCACTGTTATTATACTGGAGGCCTATTGGTGTGGTGGTAAAGTATGTGGTTGGAGGGGGAGTGTTTGATAACCCGCTGGTTAAAATCTGAGTCTTTTAGGGGGCTTGTGCCTGAGGACTATGACTTTCATAAAGGTTTTCCCAGTGGTATAGTTTTCCCTCTCTGTTTCTCACTGCCTTCCCTGGCTATTGCATTTTCAATCTATTCTCTTAAAGCCATCAACTTTGCTGAGTATATGTTATCACTTTATCTCTTAAGTGAGACAGAAGACTGGAGGGACTAGTGTGAAGAATTCCCTTATGTTACTTAGGATAAGGCTCCAGAAAATTCCTTTCTTCTGAATAGTAAACCTTTATTATGAGGTTCTGGGTATATTTCACAATTATTACTGTTACAGGCTGAGTTGTGTTCCCCTAAAGAGAAAGACCTTATTTGGAAAAAGAGTCTTTGCATATTTAATTAAGTAAAAATGAAGTAATTAAGGTGGGTCTTAATTCACTATGACTGGTATACTTACAAGAGGAAAATTTGAACACAGAGATGCAGAGAGAATACCATGTGATGACAGAGGCAGAAATTGGAGAGACACAGCTATGAGTCAAGGATACCGAGGACTGATGACTGCCACCAGAAGCTGGGAAGAGGCAACAAAAGATTCTTCCCTATAGGTTTCAGAGAGAGTATGGCCCTGCTGACACCTTGATTTTATACCTCTAACCTCCAGTACTATGAGAGAATAATCTCTGCTGTTTTAAGCCACATCCACTTGTGGTACTTTGTAATGGCAGCCCTAGAAAAGTAATACAATTACTTTCCCCCTTCCCTGGATAAACCCATGAGAGGATCTTCCTTGAATCTTCACTATGAGTATCTGGTTGTTTCTGGATATAAAGGTCACAAGTATTTATGCCTTCTTAAGACTTCAAAGCCTAGTAGTTTTTTACATTTATGCTAGTCCGCAATCAACCTTCAGAAGTTTATCAAAATTACCAGTTAAGTGTTCTACAAGTGTATGGCAGGCTTCTGCTCCAGGTAAATGGATCTTACCGGTATCACTCTGGTTGCACCTATCTCCAAATATCAGAGTGATGGATTGCTCTATTACCTCAGTCTCTGGTAGATCCAAGAAAAGTCATTAATTTTCAGTTTTCGCAGTTGTTGTTGTTAATGTTGTTGTTGTTAAGGTAGAGTGAAAACTTCCAAGCTCTTTACACAACATAGCTAAAACAGAAAGTTTATTTAGAAAGTACAATCTAAATGTAAAGCGTGCTTAATACTACTGGGGTGTCATTGATACTAGGTCACCTCAACGGATACAGCTAGAAAATATATGAATATATACTGCCCCCATGTATACATGCACATCTATAATTACTTATTTATTATATTCCTGTTTTTAACCTACATGTATTTGTATTCTAATGTGTTTTTCTGGTAAGCAACATATATTTGCTGCTCACTTTTTTTCTGGAAAATTTTAGCCCTTTAATAGGAGTGTTTATACAATTTATTTTACTATTAATATTAAAATTATGGATTTTAAGTCTATTACCATGCTATTTGTAGTCTCTTTTTACTCTTTTATTTTTATTTTCCTAACTCCCTATGCATTACTTGTATTCCTTTTTATGTGTATTATTGGTCTGATAGGCATACATCTGTTTTTACTTGTTTGTTTATCTGTTTTAGTAGTTGCTCTGGGGTTTCAATATATACATTTTTAATTCAATGTTATGCTTACATGTCATCCATGATATTTATTTTTTTGCTAATATTTTTAAGCATTTTATTTCTACATGTTCTACAACTCTTCAATACATTGTTATTATTTTCTCTTTAAACAATCATTTTTCTTTACACTAATTAAAAATGACAAAAATTATGTTTATTGAAGTATTTATCATTCTGGACTTTTTATTCCTTTGTATAGATCAAAATGTCCATCTGTCTGTAATTCTTTTGACTTTAGAATTTCCATTACTATTTCTTGTAGTACAGGTCTGCTGACGATAAATTCTCTTAGCTTTGTTTGTCTAAGAAGCAAAGCCTTTATTTCACCTATATTTTAAAAAGATTTTGCAATAGATATAAAACTCTATGTTAGTCTTGTTTTTTTTTTTATTCCATTGCTTAGCACTTAGATGTTATTTTATTTTTCTCTAGTTTCCATTATTTCTGTAGACATTTTTATCTTTGGTCTTTTTACGTAAAATTATCTTTTCCTCTGGCTTCTTTTGAAATTTTCCTTTTCTCACTGGTTTTTTGGCAATTTTACTTTGATGTCCTTTGGTGTGGTTTTCCTTCTGCCTATCCTGCTCGGGTGCTTATTGATTTTATTGAGTCCGTGGCTTTATAGATTTAATCAAATTTCAGAGTTTTGTAGCCATTATTTCTTCAAATAGTTTGTATGCCACCCCCCCTTCCATACACACAAACAAACAAGCGCACACACTCACACATTTGGAGTTCCGGTTACATGTATTTTAGTCTTATTTATACGTCTCATAATACACCACTACTGGTCATATTTTCTCCAATCTATTTATCTTTGTGCTTCAGGTTAAATAATTTTTATTTCTGTTCCTCAAATTCATTGATCTTTTCCTCTGTGGTGTCTAAACAGTATTGTATTTTTCAGCTGAAGAGTTTAATTTGGATTTTCATTTATATATATAATGTATATATTAGATAAGTATCTTAAAATGTCTCTTATATGCGTACAAGTGTGTATATATAACATATATACATACATAACATATTTATACATGTGTATATCTATAACACATTTTTTAAGATACTTGTCTAATAATTCCATAATTCCTATCATTTTGAGGTCTTTATAATTGACTGATTACTCCTCTAGTGATTGCTTACATTTTTCTGTTTCTTTACATGTCTATTAATTTCTACTTTAACCTCAAACATTATAAATATTATATGTTTGAATATTTGAATTTTATTATCTTTAAAGAGTGTTAAAGTTTGTTTTGAAATGAAGTTAACTTACTTGGGAATCATTCTGATCTTTTCAAAAATTATGTCTAAGCCTTGTTAGGACAATCCTAGAGTACCCTTTATTCTAGTGCTAATTTAGTCTGACTACTAAAGCACGACCTTTCTGTGATCTCTGATGAGTGGCCAAAGCATGCAATTAGGCCTCTTCACTTTGACTTGCCAAAAATTGAACAACTCTTAGCCTTCCCTGGTTTTATTCTTTTTTCCCACAGAGACTGAAGAAGAGTTTTCAAGCCTCAACGGGTTTTACCCTACAAATGTAAAGCAGCAGACTCAAGAGGATCCTCATGAATATTTTTAGAGTGTTCTTTTTTGATAAATTTATCCTATTTAGTAACATGATTCATAAATTCTAGATACCTCAGTGTCTCAGATCTTCAACTTTTTTCTCCTCAACTCAGCAAGATGATTCTCTGCTAGGTCTTCCCTCCCTGAATCAAAGTTTAACATGGCTTACTGTATTTGTTTTCTTTCTCTCAAGGTCACACTTCTGTGCTTCTTAAGGTCTAAAGTCTGAAAATAGGAACTTTATATATTTTGTCTGGATTTATAGTTGATTCTGGAAGAAGGGCAAATATACTAGTTACTTCTTTGAAGCTGGGCAAAAAAGTCTCCAAAACAGAATTTTTGAGGCAAGACAATAGTCATAAATTGAAACCTATTAGAAGAAAACTTTCATTTTCAAGGATCAGACCATTTGTTTTTTGTGGCATTGAGAAAGTAACCTTTTGCCTATGTCTTGAGGTGTAGTGCCCTATTTTATATATATATCCAAAAAGAGAAAAATCTTTCAACTAAAGGAATTTTTGTGAAGAAGAAAGGAGATAGCAGAAGAGGTATGAATTCAGGTATCAATGTTCTTATTTTTTCACTTTACTGTCCAAACCTGCAACTTAGTGGTAATCATCAGAACACTCCAGTAAGATGGAGGGGCCTAAGAACATGGAATCTTCTAGAATATACCTTCAAAGAACATGGAGTGAATAAAGGTTCCCAAAAGCACTCAAGCCTTCAGCCAAGCATCACCTTCAGTATTGTTCATGTAAGTATAGGACCAATGACATAGAGGTAGTATCCAATATTTTAATGAAAGAAGATCCTAAGAAATGTTCTTGCTTCTTCAGTCTCTGTGGGAAGAATTTGCCTGCCTTGGTAAAGAGACCCAGAGTTACCAGGAGGAAATTAAATGGATAGAGACCTGATCCACAGATACCAACATGCACCCCCACTGAAAAACAAAACAGACAGGACAAGTTACACTTCAGTTATCACCAGTCCATTGAGTAACACAAACTATCTGACTTCACTAACCACTTCAAGAATATAGAAGGTGCCACATGAAGTTGTACCTCTCTTACAGCCATGGAATTACTTGAATTACTATTTCCCCACCACACATCCAAATGTCATTTGGAGAGAAGCCAGGTAGTAGTCACAGACTAGAAATCTGAAGAACTGAGCATAGTCCTTAGGCAGAGACTGAATTATCTAGAAAGAATACTTAAATTGTTAAGTCTGCCTAAAACTATGTGGTTGGAATTGAAGTAATATTGTATTTTTTAAATTGGCTAAATATGAATAAATATATTAAATGTAATAATGCTATGACAATGTGGTAAGAGTTTTGATGACAGTGAAAAGGAGATGCTATGGAACACAAGAGAAATATAAATTAGTCTTAGCCAGTACACTTGAAAAATCTCTATGAAGTAGATACTACCTGAAATGGACATTTAAAAATTGAGAATGATTTCAAGTAAAGGAAAAAAAAAAGTCAGACATTTTGAATAAGTGAATCAACCACAGGTGCAGTCAAGGAATATAAAAATATTTAAGAAATAGCAAATAATTCAGTATGCTTAAAGCTCAGGTTGGAAAATGAATCAATTAAAATATATCAGTTAATTTGGATAGTCTTAAGTGACATACTAAGAATTTTTAACTGTTATCAATAATTTAAAAACTATTGTTCTCATGCATACTTTTTATGTGCTAAGCTTTATTAGTTACTTATAATTGAATAACAATTCAATTTGTTATTACTCCTACTGCAAATTTAGTGAATTAAAACAATGTTCATCTATCATCTATTATCAGGAACCTGGTCATGGCTTAGCTGGGATTTTACGAAGCTGAATTCAAGATGTAGATGGGGGTAGTGTTTTCAATAGAAGGCTCTACTGAAAAAAATCTACATCCTAGATCACTCATGTAGTTGGCAGAATTTATTTTCTTACAGTTGTAGGGTTGACCAGAGCATGGAGACAGCCCACAGCTCCTAGAGGCTACTCACAGTTCCAACATGGCTGCTTACTTCATTAAACCAACAGAAAGTCCCTTGAGCAAGTGTGCTTGCAATATGAAGTTTTATATAATAAAAGAGAATCATGCAAATGCCATCTTTTCACCTTTGCTATATTCCATTGACTAGAAGCACAAGTCACTGACCTAGTCCACCCTCAAAGAAATGGGATTTCCTAAGGGAGTGAACACCAGTATCATGGATCATGGTGGGATGTCTTAGAAAAGGTCCATCACTGAAGTACACTGCTAAGAATCTTAAATGTGTTATCTCAATCGATCCTCACAACAAACCAAAATAAGCAAGATGGGAAGATTATACTTCAAATAAAAGTATTTATGATATATCTCATGCATAATTATCATCAATCATGTAAGACACATTATAGCTTTGCATTTTAACTTAGTATTCTTGATAATTTGAATAAATTTGATATGAAGTTTAGTTATTTCTATGGCAGTGAAGCTGTGCCTGGGTTGTCTAGTTTTTCTGCAGTGTGATGTCCTGAGAAAAAACTCCAGGTATTTTGTTCCTCTTATAACTACGATCACTGTACCTCCATTAATTGGAATGTTATCATTATTTTAACACTGAAAATGTTGAAATATGAAGAAATTAAGTAGTTTTCTCAAGATCATTCAGATCTTGAGAAAACAAATGATGGAGTTGAAAGCCAAAACCAAATCTGTCTGTTTTCATCCACTATAAATATAGCATCTCTAAATATTATATTTTTAGTGAGAGGGAATTATGCTACTACACCTTTTAGGAAGATTAAGTCTGAAGAGTTTAAAAAAAAAAGGCATCAGATGTATGGAAGACAAGGTCTGTAAGCTTCACAAAAGCAGAAGCCATTAAGATTTCAGTTAACTGCTGACTTCTAGGTGCAATGTGTTGATAGTATAGAACAGTTTTTGATTAATATATATTTAAAAAGTAAGAAAACAAGGGAGAAAATGACCAGGAGAGAAGGTAGTAATCTCTGGCAGTGTGATTTGTTTAGTAGGACTTACTGATACAACTCTTTTGATTGATCCTGGGAAGCTGAGTTCACTAACCTCTAAAATACTAGTTTTGAGTACCAAATAATATTCCCAATTTCTTACTTTACTCAAGCCCAGGTCCTTACCTTTGCCCTGAACCTCGCCTCTGATACTACCCTAAGTGTAGTATCAGAAAGGGAATAAGTCTGAAATATAGAGGCAGGAGGTAATGGAGACAGCTAGCTGCATTTCTAATTTACAGTGTTATTCTTTCTTACCAATGGAATCCCTGTGTCACTGGGATCGACCAAAAGACCAAACTTTCTAATTTCCATAATATAGCTAGAGTGACTATGTGAATAACTTTTAGCAATAAGATATAAGTAAAAGTTGCTCAGAAGGACTTATTGGAAGTTTCCATAAAGGGAGTAGGACAGACATTGGGAAAAGCCCCCACTTTTCCCTTTTGTTCCACCCTGAAATATGGTTGAAAGGTGGAAAATTTAGCAATTTCTACTCTGTTAAGCCTGTGAGATTGTCGGGGGGTGGGGGCAGGCGCGGTGTTGCTACAGTAGTTAGACTACAATGACTAATTCAGCTGAATTCAAACAGTGGTGTCAGAGTCATACTACAGTGTAAACCATAAGCCTATCAAATACTGTAGTGGGAAGTGAGCCTGAGCTCTGAAAGTAAGTAACACTACAACCTAGGGCAAATAATTTAATCTCTCTTATTTTTAGTTTTGTCATTGGCAACATGGGGGAAATACCTAAACTGGAGGATTACTAAAAAGATGTAATTTTTATGCAAACCTTCAACAGTTATGGAAAGATTCACCACTAACAGTATAAATGAAAATGAAAGTTTGAGCAAAGGGCAGTGGACCAGGGAATGGAAAAGAGGTGGTGCAGAGAAAACCCACTGCAAACGCAGGCTGGCCTACTTAAACTACTTTAAAGCAACTTACTCATGAGGTCATTCTGCTTAAATTCTTATTGAAAAAAAAAATGTTTTCTAGTAGAGAGGCTTTATTTCTCTGATTTTCTCTCGAAGGAATTTAGGGAGTAATTAAAAACAATCTCACATGCTGCAGCTGTTCCAGGAAAAGCTTCAGGTTGCAAGCATCAGAGCATCTCCTGGTACATGCGTGCTCAGCTGCACGCCCTGCAGCCTGAAGTGGACGTGTGCAGGGACTGATTCCCAGGTAACTACGGCAAAGGCAGTTTTGTTCACTAAATGTTGGCAATGACCAGGGAAATGAATGAGAACAGTCAGCAGATCCGGAGTACTATCTCTTCTCTTAGGTGATATCAAGGTGCAGACAATGTATCATGGCCCTCAGTGAATGGTGGCCAAAAGAGACATTTTAAGAAAGATGTTGCTTGAAACTGAAGGTCCTGGGTAATGAAAGCATTTATAATAGCACACGACTGTCAACTCTAAAATAGCTAAAGGGAGGCATATTAGGTTTCTCAACACAAACAGAGCTAATAGAAGTCTATCCGTGCCCAACTGCTCAAGCAGTCAGGCAGAGAAGCAGAGAAGGGACAAATTCTCTTTTTCTGCCTTTTGTTCTGTTCAGACCCTCAATGGATTTAGATGATACCCCCTCCTCTTGGACAGGGCAATCTACTTTATTGAGTCTATGGATTCCAATGCTACTCTCATCTGAAAATATCCTCACAGACACATGCACAAATAATGCTTAAACAAATGTCTGGGTATCCTGTGAATTAGTCCAGTTGACACATAAAATTAACCATCACTGGAGACTTAATGACTTCAGATGTTGAAAACCTTAGTGTAGAACTAGCTTATTATTTGGTCATGGCTGCAAGTCCCAGAGCATTATGCTCTGTCTAAACTTAGGATATTCTGCTCTGAATTCCTATCTTTCTGAACTGTTATGTCCCATTGCAACACAAACTCAATATCCCTAAAAGTGAGCTCAACATGTTTTCTATGTTAGTCAGGTTGTACACAAAGAAAAAAAAAAACCAACTCAAACTGGATTGAGAGGAAAAATAAAAGAAGAATAGATTTATGTAACTGGGAAATCTAAGTCAGATATTAGAAGCAGCTTGATTTATGGGCTAATGTAAACAGACTTTGCTCTTTTTTCCTCAGTTCTGTATTGGCTTCATAGTAAGGCAGGCTACACGCTTGTGGAGAAAAATGACAGGCAGTGGCTCCAAGCCATTCTTCAGGAATGTTAACGACAAAGTAGCAATTTTAAAAGTCAAATAATTAATATAAGATATTATGCAATGAAATTAAAAATCAACAGCAGAGACTTCCAACTTCCCATGTATTAGTAAACTAATAAAGACAATGCAAAAGAAATGATGACTCAAATAGTATTTCCAGAATTATTACAAGTGAATGATATACCTCTGCTTCTGGTTAGCATACAGAAAGTCAAAATTCTTTAAAAGTGAAACAGTCCGTTTACTCTATAAATGAGTTTTGAAACATATCAGAAGTTTGAGTGTATAAAAATACAAAAATCAACTAAAATTCTTTCTAGGATAAAAGAGAACCACTCTTACTTCCATGCCCGGTGAAGTGTCAGAAAGCAGAAGATCCTTCCATAGATAATGGTGAAAAACACCCTTTGTGTTTTTTGTGATTTCTTTATATGAGTATGTATACTCATATGCTGTAAAACCCACAATATTACTATTTTTGTCTTAAACAGTTAATAGTCCTCTAAGCAAATTTAAAGATAAATATTCATATAAGAAAAAATAATAAAGCTATTTTATATTTTCCTAGATATTTATCTTTTTGATACATTTCATTCTCTTTTGAGGAACTGGGCTTCCATCTGGTATAATTTCCCTTTCTCCTAAAGGACTTATTTTTATCATTTTGCATAGTGCCAAAATAATTAATAATAATAATAATATTACAGGTTTTATAGAACATATTTTATTCACCCAAAGATTGAAAGTAAATCAAGAAATGATGACTAAGATAGGAAACTTAAATACAACCATATCAACAATCACATTAAGTGTAAAGAGGCTAAACAAATAAAAGGCAGAGATTGTTAGATTGAGTTTAAAAAGTGATATCCAGCTGTTTGCTGTTTACAATATTGTAAAGCTTTGCATTTATCCCAAAAGCAAAAAAAAAAAAAAATGCAAATCTAACAAAATTCCCCAAGGAAAAAAAATGAAAGAAATATGATAAGTTGACCCTATAAGTCATGCAAAAGAATAAATATCCTTAAAAAGCTAAGACAGTTTAGAATAAGGAGAAATATGAAGGTCATGCCCTATCATTTTCTAAGTTATTCAAATCTACAAGAACAATGTGTTAGTGTTGGCTAATTAACACAGTTCTGAGGAAAAATAAAATATATAAAAAGACCTTTTCTTTTCTGATAAAAGGGAGATCATGAACCTGAGAATTAACTTTGTCCTTTCTCCTTAAAAAAAAAAAAAAAAAAAGTGGGGGAGGGAGATAGGGACCTTTTCTTTTCAGAGAAAAGGGGACAGGTCCAAGAGGAGGGTGTATGACCAACCTTTCTGCTTCCTCTTTTTACTATTAAACATTTCAGTGACATAGTGGCAATCATCCTGCAACCACAGAACGATAATCAGAGACGGGAAAGACAACATACTCAAGATAATGCAACAGAAAGATAACTGAGCCTAATTTCCTTGATTACATTAATGATATGCAAAACCAATGCTAGCAACTATTTAACTTCACACTTTTTACAAGAAAAATAAACCTCAATTATGTAATCACTGTTATCAAAAATTCTTTTGATTGCCATCATACCTATTTCTTACTATTTTAACTTCTAAAATGAGAACTATAAATTAAACAGTAACTTTCATTCCCCTACCATTAGATTGACAAAATTAACAATTTGATAATGCCAAAGAATGAAACAGAGAGGACAAAGGGATTCTCATACTGCATAAATGGGTTTACAAATTGGCACAAGCACTTTGGAGAATAACGAAACAACATTTAATAGAGTTTAGAGTCATGTATGTCCTAAAACACAGAAGTTAATCCTCAATTCTCTAAAGAAACACTTATATTTATGCAAAGAGATATGCAAAAGGATGTTTATTATAGCAATTCTCTTAAGAGTGAATAATTAGAAACCTTCTATATACCCATAAGTCAAGAAATGTTTAAGTGTGGCATAGTCCTATAGTATGATAGTATTCAACAGTTAAAATAAATAATCTAGATCTGTATGTGTCAGCATAGGCAAATCATTTTTCTTATCATTGTTCAATTACAGTTGTCCCCATTTTCCCCTCATCATTCTCCTCCTGCCCTACCCACCCCTACTAACCACATTCAATCCTCCCCCCATAGCCTTTGTCAATGGGTCCTTTATGCATGTTCTTGATGACCCTTGGCCTTCTTTTCCCCCATTATACCCCTCCTCTTCCCCTCTGGTTAATGTCAGTTTGTTTTTTATTTCCATGTCTCTAGTTCTATTTTGCTAGTTTATTTGTTTTGTTGATTAGGTTCCACTTATAGATAAGATCACATAGTACTTGTCTTTTACTCTCTAGTGTATTTCACTTAACATAATGCTCTCTAGTTCCATCCATGCTGCTGCATAGGATAGGAGTTCTTTCTTTCTGCTGTGTAGTAGTTCATTGTGTAAATATACCAAAGTTTTTTGGTCCACTCATTTACTGATGGGCTTTTAGGCTGTTTCCAGCACCTGGCTATTGTAAATTGTGCTGCTGTGAACATTGAGGTGCATAGGTTCTTTTGGGTTGGTGTTTCAGGATTCTTAGGGTATAATCCCAGCAGTGGAATTTCTGGGTCAAAAGGCAGTTCCATTTTTAGTTTTTTGAGGAAATTCCAAACTGTTTTCCACAGTGGCTGCACCAGTCTGTTTTCCCACCAACAGTGTACTAGGGTTCCCTGTCCTTCACACCCTCTCCAGCACTTGTTGTTTGTTGATTTGTTTATGATGGCCATTCTGGCTGGTGTGAAGTGGCATCTCATTGTGGTTTTAATTTGCAACTCTCTGATGGCTAGTGATGCTGAGTATCCTTTCATATGTTTCCAATGTAATTAAAATTCTTTGAGGTTCTTAATAGTAAAATTAAAAACATACAGTGTCTGTTTAGTGGTCATATCCAGCTAAAACTCTTTTTTACTGTGAAAAAGGAAGAATACATTTAGGGGAAAAAACAAGCAATTTAATGTAATCTGTGTGTTCCCAAACAATAAGTAATAAATATACTTTTTAAGAATTTACTTGAATCATACCTTCCTACATTCATCCTTCTGCTAGTACCTTTTTGTAACTCAAAAGTACATTTTAAAGATTTACCTTGGCTTTCATGTCTCTGGGCCCTCTGTATATCCTCCTTGGAGAAGTGTCTGTTCAGGTCCTTTGCCCATTTTTTTAATTGGATTCTGTGTCTTCCTGGTGTGGAGTCATGTGAGTTCCTCACATATTTTGGAGATCAAGCCCTTCTCTGAGGTATCATCAGCAAATGTATTTTCCGATATGGTTGGTTCCCTTTATATTTTGTTGATATTTTCTTTAGCGATGCAGAAGCTTTTTAATTTTCCCCCCTAAATGTATTCTTCCTTTTTCACAGTAAAAAAGAGTTTTACCTGGATATGGTCACAAAATAGACACTACATTTTTTTTAGCTTTACTATTAAGAACCTCGAAGGACTTTAATTATGTTGGAATACCTATGGATATTTATCACATTAAAAATTAAAATTGAGACATTAAAATGTATTTACTTCACTAAAACACTATAAATGTTTGTTTAACATGATTTTATGAAAATAACTTTAAAATAAATTTAGCGAAAGAATGGCACTCTTACATTTTTAAAAATCTTTTTAAGGCTTGTCTTCATTCAAGACAAATAGGCTCTTCTACCTGTTTTGCATTCAGTGTTAGTAATGCTGTTTTCATTGATATACATGAAGAAATTTGGCCTCACACAGGGATAGAGTTGGAAAAAGGCGGAAGCTACAGGCACCTTAGAAGAATCCAAGGGACCCCTGGAGCTCTCAGCTCGCATGCTGAAAACTGCTGCCTTAAGAGGTGGTGAAACAACAAAATATCGTGGAGCAAAGCAGACTGCTGACCCAGAGCTCTCCACCGCCATCTGAACTGCTACATGAGAAAGAAAGAAACTGCAGTTTCATTTCAGCCTCTGTGTTTTGGGGTCTCCTGGATAAAGATGCTTCGCTAATATCCTATGGGATCTACAGGGAGGTAAGCAAAGTATAAAATGTGATCTGGAAGTATATTTGCCCACCACAAAATGTGATTTGGAAAGCATATAAAGGGATTTCAAATGTATCTATAATATTTTATTCTAAAAACTGTAATAGCACAGTCAATAAAATATATCAAAAAAATAAAATGAAGAAGAAAATGAGAAAATGAAAAAAAAAAGTAAAGTAAAAATATAGTTGAGGAAAATAAGGCAAGTAAACTTTGTTAAATATGCATAGTGGTTACTTGGTGATTATTATGTTATTTTGGATAAATTTGAGCATTTTTTGTGAAATAAAATAAATGTTTTGTGGGGAGCCCATAATAAAACATTTGAGTCTGTACTTACTGCACTTGTCATTATGCTCTCCAAGGGCAGAGGTGAAGATCTCAAAATGTTTCTTCATACACCTGAGGTTATTGAGCTTTATTAAATAATACAATTCTAAAATTGCATATGGATTTTGAGAGAAATTAATACAATGAAAATGAAATAAATGTATGGGAAGTCTTTAATACACTATTATAACATTGACCTTCAGTTTCTTTAAGTAAGAAGCATATTTTCCTTGGGATTAACATGTTAGCATATATGAGAGATTTGCTGAGATCTGTTTTAATCTAAATATTTCAAAGTAATTTACAGTTAAGTTATAGGTGCTTACAATTTAGAAATCATATTAACATCCATAATTCTATACTATTAACAATAATTTTGTTAATTAGGCAGGGCAAGAATGACTAATACAATAGGGAAACTGAGACCTAGAGGGGTAGATAAAATAACATGCTCAAGGCTACATAGCAAATTATTTTCTCCATGTAGATGTCAAATTGATTTGTTGTAGTACATTAATTCCCCAGCTCTTTCCTCTGAAATTCCCCAACACATTTTGCCTCACTTTCCATTAACCAGAACAAGGTTGCATGACATCCAAACCAATCACTGGCAAAAGAGAAAGACGCTATTAAAATCATTAGCCAGTAATCAAGGCCCATCCTCTGGGATCGTCGAAGGACATGAACCACCTTTCCTGAGAACATTACTACCCCAAACCAAACAAAAAAACCAAATTCTGTTAATAGCGGCAACAACAACAACAAAGGAAATGGTTGATGGGCAGAGACTCTAGTAGTGTCTTCCCCAACCACCATAATGTACTTCTTCGTGTGAACCCTGTGTTTGTGGCTAGATGATGTCAGGTAGAAAAGAATCCATGATGCAGATGTTGCTCCCTAAATACATTAATGAGAGGGCATCACTGTTCCCTCAGCTGCTTGAATATTGTTCAACTTTCTTTAGCTCCTTTGAACACCCTAGTTTGTATTGTATACATACTAGTGTGGCTAGGATTTGGCATTTAAAAAAATGAGAGATATCACACATTGAGGTCAGTTAAATTTTATCCTCTGATTTAAAATTCTTCGAAGGAAGAAATTTAGTCTATTTCCTCCTTTATTCTTGGAGTCTCTGGCAATGCCTTACACATAATATGTGTTCAACATGTTTTCTACATTGTTAAATTTTGTTATTTTATACCTCATTTCACCATCTATTAGCCCCACCCTCAGTTTGTTTCTCCTGAAATTCTCCCCTTTAGACAGAAATCTTTGTTCCTCCATAAAATATCAAAGTCATAACCAATACTTATCTAGTATTGATTTTGTGGCAAGAACTCTTCTATTTTATTTATACTATTTGTATATTTCCCTTGTTAAACTAATCATGGTAAACATCCAGAAAAACGCCAGTCATGTCTAAGTTGGAAATCTTGAAGTCCATATTTCATGCATCCTTGAATTTAGAGCTAGCAATCACTGAGAGAAGAAAACAAAACAAAATGAAACACCCTGCTAAAAACCCCTGCCTGCATGTAGCTATCAGAGTGAACAGACAATACAACAAAGAGACAAATGTTATTGAGAAAGATAGCCTTTGCACCTCAATCCATAAACCCTGAAACTTATCTTTTGACCCAGTTACTTGTGTTCAGAGAACACAGTAGGCCAGGCAGAGTTACCTCACACCAGACACAGGACACCCATGGCTGTGGAAAGTCCCCTGAAGTCACTGGAACATACACAGGAGTGTGTGTCTATGGATATAAATATAAAATGCTTCACTCACCTCAGCCCCCAAATCTGACCTTATTTGTCAGTGCTACCTTGGCTGGGTCTGGAGGACAGGGAAAGAAGAACATCTTGACCAGCTGATGCTTTGACAGATGCAGGAGAAGCGTGTTCTGGAGATGTGATGAGAACTGGCATGCTGTGCTTGCGTCTCTACCTTTGCTGCCCTCTGAGGAATGTGGGGGTAGATGAAGCCATACTTGCTTGTGGCCTCTTTCTCCAGGTTGCTCCTAACACTTTCTGTTCTTGTCTTTTTCTCTGGCATAATTGTCCCTTGTAAAAATAACATGATCTCTATTTTAAAAATGAAAACTGGAGAAAGAAAAAGAAATGATAATCTCCATTACCTAACACAATCATTTTAGCATCTCAAAAAAATTTTTAAGAGTATTTTCACTATGCTTTTAAATATTAAATTATGTTTTAGCGCTGTCCTCTTTTCTGGACTTTAAACAGCAGCATGGGAAAATGCCTATGCTATATCTAAGGTGATCATATAAGGTGTTCAATCTAGAACAACGAATAGGAGAACTAAAATTAATTATACAAAATTTTGAAATTTTAGTTTAGACCAATAAATTGGTTATAGGATATTGATATATATAATATTTATATAAAATAGTACTCTTCAAAACTTATATTTTTTATTTTTATTATTATTTTTAATCCTCATCTCAGTATATGTTTGCTTATTTTAGAGAATGGGGAAGAGATAGAGAAACTTTGATGTGGGAGAGAAACATTGATCATTGATCAGCTACTTCCCATACATGCCGAGACCAGAGTTCAAACCTACAACCTAGGTATGTGTCCTCACTGGGAACCAAATGCAATTTTTTTTTTTTTTTTTTTTTTTGGCATATGAGACGACACTCTAACTAAATGAGCCAACTGGCCAGTGCTCAAAATCTATTATTAAAAATAAAATTTACTCTAAAAAAATAAAGTAACCTATATCTGCCTACATTAAAGCATTTAAAGTTATGTTTGAAATTTTAAAAAAATTCTTTATATTATTTATTTGAACTCAACAACCCAACTGAAAAAAATCATTGTATAAGTTCATAAACTTTACTAATTTTCTTAATTGTAGCTGTTTTTGATATCATGACACTGGTATATTTTTAAAAAGCATATTTTCAATATAATATTACTTTAAATTTTTCAGACGATTGACTGAAATATTTCTTCAAAGTTGTACAATTAATAAATTTGAAATTATTGACATATTCAGTTGAATTTGCTCTATACACTATTTTTATTGAGAAAATATTCTCTTCATAGCAGTTGAAATATCCGATCATCTCAGTGCAAAATTTGCAAAATGTAAAATATTTTCTATTCTATTTCATATAAAATATGTAACTATTACAGCTCAAATATTTGCAAAAATACTGACTTTTACCTCTTTTTAGAATATCTTCCTTTAATAAATATATTCATAAATCAAAACTCATTTAAAAAGTTAATTATTTTTATTTAGTTGAAGTTTCATCAAACATAGATAAGAGGATGGACCCAAAAAACTTCTGGAGGGAGGGTCCCTTATAGCACTAGGTCAACATTCTAGGAACCCATCTGTATCAGTGTACTAGCGGGCATTGTTGTGAGAGGCTGTATTCAGCTTCTGTGAATTTCTTTTGAAGACTCTTTTGAGGCAATTGCTCATTTCACAATGGGTGACTTAGGAGCGCACCTACCCACACTGCAGTGAGCGTTCAGCAGTTTTTGAGCAGAAATGGCATGATGCTCATGTGTCACCTTCCCTATTCACCTGACCTCCCCAAGAGACATTTTTCTGTTTCCTCTGATGAAAAAAATCCTCAAAGTTTTGCCGATGTGGAAGAGGTGAAACGAACAGCAGAAGCACTGAAAGGCATCAAAATCAGTAAGTCCAAAAACTGTTCTGAGCAGTGGGAAAAACGTTTCAATGGGTGTATTGCACTAAATGGAGCATACTTGGAAGGTGTCTGCAGTTTAATCATGTAAGAACAAATACACAATTTTTTATAAATAAATCCAATTATTTTGGAGGCCACCCCTTGTACTGCAAAATAAAAGGCCTTTTCTATTTTGTGTTATTCTAAAACAGAATACAAGTTTATCAAATGCAGAGAGGAGCTTCATTAACAATCTCTTTGTACAAGTTTACGTATTTAGAAACATGCCTAAATTTTAAAGTTAAATTTTTACACAGCAAACTTTAATCATTTAATTTGTTTTTTTCTTCTTTTGCTTTTATAAGAAAAAATATTAACATCTTCCTATTTGTAAACTTTGTTTTCAATGATTGAATTTATCAAAAGTTTCTAAGTTGAAGTTTCTTTTTTTATTGCTTCATTTATTGAATATTTAGATTAAAGGTTTACAAATGATTTTGAATAAAATGCAAACAAAATATATAAGCCTTATTTACAAAAAAGTTCAATGCCATTGCAGGGCATTTAGGTTTGTTTGCAAATTAGATGATAAAAATTCAAATATTTGAGAAATCAATGAATGACAGCAGTACAAAGAGAAAATACTCAGATTACCATGCTATAGTATTTGTTATACTCAATGTCAGCTTACTCACAAAATTCTCTGTCAAAGGGGATACTTCAGTTTATAAGTATCCCTTTATCATTTGACATAGAGGCTATGTGAACCTTGTTGCCATTGTAAACAACAGTGCAATGGACAGATCTATGTTACCCCTGGCACATTTACCTTCCTGGACCAACCCATCCTCATTACTTGCACGGTTTGGGAGGAGGCGCTGGGATGAACACTGGAGCTCTTTAGTGCTTTAGGCTCCAGCATGCTACGATGATGAAAGCAGGCCATGCTCCCTGTAGCCTTTGGGTTTCCCCGCTCTTAGGTGGATATTTCCAAAACAACCTCCACATTTCTACACACACCAATAGAACTGGTCCTCCAGATGGGGAAGTGAAACCTGGTCTTGATATTCTTTTATCTCCTCATGATCACTGGTCCTGACAAGAATGAACTGTCTACTCTCTCTCTTTCAGTAGGACAAGTGAATTCTTTCTTTGCTTTAGTTGAGCTCAGTTCTTTTGGTTCCTATTGTTGTTCTATTACAGTTGTCCCAATTTTCCTCTGTTGCTCTCCTCTGCCCACCCCACACCCTGTTGTCCATGTCCCTGGGTCATTTATACCTGTTCCTTGCCTAGAATTCTTAAAAAGAAAAGAAGAAAAAAAGAAAGAAAGAAAGAAAGAAAAAGAAAAGAATCTATAATCAAGTCTTTTAGGCTTTAAAGTTACATTTTGAAATAGGAAAATCAGAAAAATCTTTCTCTTCCATAACAAGCTTTGCTTTAAATCTCATTATAATTCTATGGACATAAAATTCTTATATTTGTTGCCAGAAACTGAATGTTAACCTTTTCTCTCTCTCTGCATTCCCATTATACCAACCCTGATCACTGCCTGTGCTTCCCCAGTCTGCCTCCCCATAAATGGTAAATGACTACTTCAGGCTGACTCTGTTGAAAGTCAGGTAGAGAGGATGCAAATATACATATGAGATACGTATATTCATATTTCCAAAACGATCGCCCCCTCCCCCCAGAATACATTACTAAAGAAATAATTAGTGGGTCAAAAGTATGTCTATAAGAACACTGTCACCTGATAACACTGACAAGTTGAATTACAAAGGATTTTCTATTGCTACACGTTCTGTATGGCAGCACTTGTTTCACTGTATCCTTGTAAAGATGATCATTTTGAAAAGTTTTGCTCACTTAATAATGAGAGAATAATCAAGGAATAATCTTCAGATTTTCTTGGTTTTATTTTTTATTCCGACTTCTCTAATTCTTCAGGCACATAAGCTTGAACTCATGGGAGAAGCAATGTGATAACTTGATCTAGGGATGTCAAAGGGCAAGGCACTGTGCAAAATCGGGGCCGAGAGGTTTTCGTTACTAAGATCGACGGCTTTCGAACTTCACTTTCGTTTGAAGGCGGGACCCGGTTACCCGGACTGCTAGTCTGGCTGTTTGGTGATGTGGTAATCTTTTAGACTTGCCTAGCTCGCTTTTTTCAGACTTCCAAAGTTGTTACTGTTTTGCCTTTGTGATTTTAATTTTCCATGAATAATAAAGTACTGTTAATTCCACTTTACAGCCAAACCGAGACCCAGAAGTCTTAAATGATTTGTTCGAAGTGAGTGAAAGGGCAGAGAGGTGTTATAGGACAGTCTGTATTGGAATTCTGATTCTACCACTGACTCGTCCTGTTATGGTGAAGAATTTCCTAACATCCCCAAGCTGTTTCTTTGTCTGCCAATCAAAATGAGCACAGTTTACCTCAGAGATGTAATAAGAAATTAGTATCTCAGTAATTATAAGGAACTTCTCATTCAGAGCTTGGAAGGTAGCAGCCAGCTAATAAATAATTATTCAGATTGACTAATCATTGCACAACTGTGCGGTGCTTTTTCTCTTATATTCTATTGCATTTTTTTAAATAAACCTTTGTTAAGTTTAGAACAGTAACTTCTTTATATCTTATGTCCAGGATCAGCAGAGATGAAGAAAGAAAAATTGAACTAACAGGTACTTTACATTTAAATTTACCCTATAAAATAATAGAATCATAAAAAGCAAGAACTATAAGAACGATATACTTTAGCCCCTCTAACTAGCTACAGAAATACGGGTGTGGAAGAGAGGAGGACTGGCCCAGAGTTCCACAGGGAACAAACTGAAGATCTGCATTTCTTTCAGAACCCTGGTCTCTGAAGTCAGATCCAGGACTTTCAACACAATGTGCATTTTATCCTTCTCAAAGTGAGCAAGAAGAACCATAGGTTGAAGCAATGAAAAATAAAGAGGCCTGCCAAAATTCCAGTCAGCCCTACACACTTACTGGGCATCTACTGAGAGCCCGGGCCTGTGCCAAGTGCTCTGGGGGATAGAGTTGAGTAAGGCATGGTCATTGCTCTCCCGTCAAGTGGCGGAAGCAGGCACACACACAAGTAACTTGATTCTAAGGCAGACTGTGGTAAGTGTTATCTTAGATCAGTGGAGGAGACAGGTCACACGACTGGAATAGCATGAAGTCAGGCCTGAGGCTGAGGCCATGCTGTTATTTAAGAACCCTATCAGATTCATCTCGCAGCTTGGCACTGGCCCAGAAGCCCTGTAGTTTTTTGTCCTGGGTATGCTGGGTCATAGGATGCTTCCATCGCCCTTCCTGGAGTCTACTGTTAAGGCTCCTAAAGCCTGAGAGTATATGAAGACCAGCGGAGAGAGAGGTTTATTTCCCTTTTTAAAATAAAAGATCTTAGAATATCTGGAACTATCAAAAAATGGCCTGCTTCAAGGTTTCCCACTTCCTTCGCTTCCATGCGGGGATGTACTAAACATCAGAACCTCTGGTTTTCTATCCATTCAGGAAGTGAACAAAGCCAAAAATATGACATTTGTTTATTTTCCTAGGGCAATTCTTATCTCATTCTGATATGCCTAAGCTGTTTGCATGTCTGTCTCCTGGACCAGAGCAAAGATTGTGAGATGCTGGTGGACAGAGTCCCTCAGACTCCACCTCCCTTCCCTGAGCAACTTTTTGCACAGCTGACAACTTTTCCAAAATGCCCTCAAACTCAGAATTAAAGTTGAAGGGGAAGAAATGATATCTTTCTCAACTAAATATTGCATCATGTTAAACATACTGCAAAAAAACAAGCAAGGGTAGGGAGAGAAATTAACGTGGACGAAGAAAGGAAAGAGGTCTTGACTAGAAGCCCAGAAGTCTGAGTTTTACCCTTGGCTCTGTCTGACCTCAGGCAAACTGCTTCTCTCTCTGAACCTCGGTCTCCTCGATGGGCAAACAAGAGTGCTGAACAGGTTTATTGCCAAGACTTTGTTTATTTTGAGTGAGTTCTCATTTTAATTGTGGTTATTCTTTATACTATCTGTGACACTAATAATGGTATGATAATTTAAAATTCGCAAAGCCCTTATAAGTGCATTCTTCTCATACGTATGTATGTATGAAACTGTGCTTTCAACATTGCAATCTAAAATTAGGACCTGACTATATTAAAGAGAGGGCAAGGAGAGCTGAGGGGTCCCCCACTCTATTCTCTCTCTGAAGCAGAGCTGACCTCTACAGCTTCCTCTGGCCGAGATCAGATTCTTGTGGTCACACTCTGATCCAAACCAACTGTTGGGGCTTTGGAGTGGCCTACTCACTGATGTAAGTGTGTCCAAGAAACCCACAAATCTGTGCTTCTAGATGTGCTGGCCAGACCCACCAATCAGAGATCAAGGAAGTCGTCAGGCAGAGGAGCCTTCCTTCCTCTGTCTACTTTACTCAGTCTTCACTGCCTCCCTCTCATGAACACATACCGTTTCAGCCACCACCTAACAGTGATAATTACCAAGTCAGGAAATCTAACCTGAACGAGGTTTTCGGCTAGTAAGCCACTTTTTGAACTAGCTAATCTATGTCTGCATTGTGCCCTTGAACTAATGTAATCCCCTCTGCCTTTATTGTCCTTCATCATAAACGTGCCTCTTCCTGACCTCTCTGGCTCTTCCAACATCTGCTTGTTAATTTGACTCAGAGCTTCCTGTTCAACTCTGATTTCTTTTCTTGGGCTTCTACAGCTAATCACTGACTGAGTCCAGCAGGTTTTTCCCTTTGCAATATCTACCCCTATAATAATCGCTTAGACTTAGACGAATACTTAACTTTTTTAGGTTTTCTTCGGAGCTCTTTCACCACGCCACACCTCTAATCAGGAACACTCAGAGTTCCCTGTTGCATACCACATAGGCCTTTTTTTTTTTTAATGCTGGTGTCCCAGGTCTCCCATAATCTGGCATGGTCAGCTATTCCTGCTGCACATCCTGCTATTAAGTAAACTGTATACTATTCTCTCTGCATGCCTCCGATCCTACCTCCCCTACAATGCACATACCTTTGTAACATTGTTAAGTCGTTTGGTATGTTCTACCCTATTTCTCCCCATCATTCTTATTAAAACATGATTCTGTTCTCTAAGGTGCAGCTTGAAAAGCCCTTCTCCCACTGCACTGATCCTAAACCAGATGCATGTTCTCCATTTCCTGAACTCCACAGCCTTTTTACCTTTTTCTCTTTGTCAAACCAGGTTCCAAGTTCTGGGTTCAGTTGTGGGAACACAGTTCCAGAATTGATTTTGCTAATGCAGGTTCCACGTCAGTGAACGTTACTGGGAAGCTTGACACCACAAAGAGCTCAATACAACTTAGATTGAATGGGGTTATAGTGAGGAATCAAAAAGAAAAGGAACAAGAAAGAGTGGAAAGAAATCAAGGGTCATCGTGGCCTTTTATCTAATTTATTTTATGATTTCAACTGGGAGGATATAGTTATAACATGGCTACCTTCACTGACTTTCACAATAATGTAGCTTTTATGACAATCAGAAAAGTGCTAGAACTGGGTAGAGCTTCAGAAAAAATGAAATTCAGTGCTAGGGAATAATACCCCAAACCACAAAACTCAGTTAGCAGCTGACCGAGGACTGGGCCATTTATCCTGATATCTAAGGTAACCTATAGCTACTCTTCTTCTAGCTATCTTCTTTCTGACTTATCTACACTAGAATGCAGAAGGCCAGAGTGTCTGCGTTTAAGCAGTATGGATTTTTGAGCAGTAGGCAACTACTTGGATCTACAAAGCTCACCCATGGTTTCCCTTCAGTGTTGTCAAATCGCCTGAGACTTTGTTGTTTGTAGCCTCCCAGGCAGACACTGGAAGGTCCTGAAGGACAGAGCCCCTCCGACTCACCTATTGATCTCCTAGCACCTAGAAGGTGCTTTGTCTTATTCAATATCCAGTCAGTGATCAATTGAACTGATATAACCTTCTGCTTTTCTTTAGTTCTTCCCCATGCCCCAGCTTTAATTACAGTCACTAAAGGTCTATGACTTGAACTTGTCAGGTAAAATTCCTCTTGCAAAATAATTAATATGCTCCACGCATTCCTAATAGTCATTCCCCCCCAGAGCATAAGAATCTGGCTCCTCAGCCCTAAAACTCTGGCCGTTAGACATGAAATGAGCACACTGTACTTAGCCAGCCTTCTGCAGTGGGACAGCGTGTGCCCTGGGCCAGGCCCTGGCCTTCCACCCTGGCAGCTGCTCCCTGAGCCAGAGGACCAGGGGCACAGCCACCTGGTACTGATCCCCTCCTTCCACCTGACAGGAAGATGGTTTAAACTTTCTCTTGCACAATGCACTGGAGGGGGAGAAAGAAGGCAGACAAAAAGAATGGGTCAGGTTGATTTCATCAGCTGTAGCAGCGGCTTTTCAATATTTCTTTGAGAAAAGATGTTGGCAGCTTAAGCACAGCATGCTCAGGCAGAGTCCACTGAACAGGACACAGGAGTGGTCTTCAGTCTCCTTCTTCCCCCTTTTCACCTCTCCTCTTTTTCTAGCCTTAGGCAAGAATTGTTTTCATTTCTTAGTGGGAGAGGGGGATATGAATCAGGTGCTAACAGAGCCTGGGGTTAATTTCGATTTATGTGCACTTTTCTTCAATACTGAGTTCTCAACCAATCAAGAGCTTCTTTAAGCTCTTTCAAAAATGTTTGTGGTTTTTTCTTTTCTGGACACAAAAGTAATATGCTTATTGTAGAAATTTTGGAAAACATATATTATATATATATATGCTTATGTATATACATATACATAAACATGCCTACATTTAATGCATACTTTGATATAAGCAATCTATTTAAGCAAATATTTTTATTAAATATGTATTACAATACTGTTTTGTTCTAGTAAATTTTCTTTCACAGAGTGATTATTTTGTCACATAGTACTATGTTACAGAGCTATCACAAAATGTACATAGTTCTACACTGTTGGGTATTAGGACCTATTTATTGGTTATGGTATACAACACAGTGATAAACACCTTGTACAAAACCTTCTGTTGTGGGTATTCCTATTGATTTTCTTAGAATGGGTTCTCTCTCTACTTTGTGAGATATGGCACTGATTCGAATTCTCAAATTTAGCCAACAGATGCAAGACTGGACTATGGAAAATTCGGGAAGGGCGGGGAGAGTGAAAAAATGAAGAGCTGAAACAACGGTCGCCCGTTCTCTGGGCTCATTACGGCCCACAGGTTTTTTTTGTTGTTGTTGCCAAATTCCTGGTTATTAAACAACCTTCCCCGAGATTCCCTCAGACTTTAATTGATCCACAGTTTCACTCATCCCTTTAATTACAGTCCTACAGCACAGAGAGACCCAAGTGGATCAGTACATGAGCCATGTCAAGTTCAACCGACATAGTTCAACAGGTGAAAGTAATAAAAGGGATTTCATTCTTTATTTTTCTCCATGTGTGGACTTCTAAAGGGGTCCAAATAACCAGTCCATGGCAACACTTAACAAAATTTAGTGACTTTCTTTAATCTTGCAACTAATTTAATTCTATTCTCTTAGGCACTTTATTATGTAGAAGAACATAATGTCCTTCTCAGCAAGAAGAATCTTTAAGTGTTTTGACCCAGCATTTCCACTTTTGGGAATATATCCGAAGAAACCTGAAACACTAATCTGAAAGAATATATATACCTCTACGTTCATTGCAGCATTATTTATAATAGCCAAAGTCTGGAAACAGCCTAAGTGCCCATCAGTAGATGAGTGGACCAAAAGCACTGGAACACTACTTGGCCATAAACAATGAAGGAAATCTTACCTTTTGCAAGAGCATGGATGAACCTGGAGATTAGCATGCTAAGTGGAATAAGCCAATCAGAGAAATACAAATAGCATATGATCTCAATTATATGTGGAATCCAGTGAGAACAATAAACTGACAAACAAAATAGAAATGGAGCTGTGGATACATGAAACAGACTGACAGCTGTGAAAAGAAAGGGCAGTTGGAGGATTGAATGAAAGAAGGTGAAGGTGTTAAGTAAAACAATATACATAAACAACAGACAGTAGTGTGCTGATAACCAGAAGAGAAGGGAGGTAGGGGGTATGTGGAGGAATGGGGGTTGAAAGAGACTTTGCTTGTGGCAATGGGGGTGCAATGCAGTGTTCAGATGATGTTTTATTGAATATGTTTCAAATAATTCATTTGAAACCTGTACCCCAACAAATTCAATAAATAAAAAAGGAAAATGGGAAAGGAAGTAGAGGGTTCTATTTGGTTAACTGGGGTGAAAATTGAATGTTAGTAATTTTTTTGGTTACATCATTATCACTGAAATATTTACTGAACCAGACAAGCTGGAAACTATGCTAGCTCCTAGAGGAACTATAGCTTGCAGAAAACAATCTCTACTTATTCATAAAAAGCACTAGCTGAGGAGGCTAGCAAATAATGAACTATCTGACATGAGCATTGGTCTTCCATTACAGAAAAACAGGGACTATTGGGTACGGGTCATTTGTCTCTGTTGATACAGTTTGGGAGTGGATAAGCCCTAGATTTTTAATGTCATGAACATTAAGTTATTTAATAAATATGGGCAAGAAAATCCCTCTGGACAGTATAAACACATGTGATACCTAAGTCTAAACTTTAGGAATTTATAAATGATAGACTTATACATGAAACTGTGAAAAAGTGGTTATTAAAGGAATTATATAAGCAATAAGAGTAAACATCTTAAAATAGATAATGTATCTTGTGGGGATGGTCAGGGAGGATTTCAGAAAGGAAAATAGGAGGCAACTATCCTTTAGAGGGTTTTTTCCCTTCCTTGTAGTTCAAGTAGATTTATTAGGGGATATAGAATTGGAGGTGAAAGAAAAATCTTGAGGTAACATGACTTTGGACTCCTCTTGGTTGTCTTACTTCATAAGTATTTGGTAAGTATCTACAATGAGTGAGAATGTCAAAGTCTAGTGATATAAAGGTTCATGAAACATGGAACCATATTCAAATTACTATGAGAAGATAATTATTTTTGTATTTTACTTTACAGTTTATAAACTTTATTCATATTATTATTTCAGCTCAACAAAAACTTGGTAGGGTTGATTATATTATCTCTGTCCTATCCATAAAAATAAAACAAACCACACCAAAATATACAAAAACAAACAAACAAACAAACTGAGTCAGGTTTATTACTTGCTCGAATTTACCCAGAGCTGCAAACCAGTTTATTTATCCTATAGTACAGTTCCTGCTACAGAATGTTTTGTACAAAAAAATTAACTTTAGGTCTTTAATCCTAAATTAGTTATGATTAGTCCATGATTAGTTATTCAGCTTAGTACTTGCAGTGATCATTTTCATACTTTATTTCTTAGACATTTGTCTTTTCCATATTTTAGAAATTTATTACTCCATTAGGTAACAGAGATTCCAGCTTCTGGGAATAAATTGTCTACTTTCTATGACATTTACTAAGAGCCAAGGAGTTGGCTTAGCTCATTAGTCAGCTCTACATAATTTTCCAAGTATTTTCATTAAATTTTGTATTGAAACATTCATTTTAATTTTTTCAACATTTTGTAACTCTAAATAACTTTTAATCTATATTTTGATAGTATTAAAATAAAATTAATGTATTTTATTAAATGCATATTTGATATGTAAATATATTATACAGTATATATTAATATTAATATGTTAATATTATTAACAATATATAATTTGTATTAATTAATATATTATCACATTCTATTGTTTGTTATAGTTACTATAAACATATTTTTCATATTCATATAAGAAAGTTAACAAGATCTATGATTTCCTGAGATCTTGCAATTTCTATAAAATTTAGAGACAGCGACACTACTTTTAGGAAATACTTTTGGAGAAACCATTGTATGAAAGGTATTGCGCTGGGCGCTTTGCACACCTTATTGAATGTAATTTTCAAACTAAGCCTCTAAGTTGAAGTGCTGGTCCCTATTTTACAAATAAAGAAATGCTCTCAGAAATATTTATAAGCTCAGCTAATATCATATCTGGCAAGTGAGAAAACCAGGGTGTGTCCAAGTGGATGACTTTTACCCCAGAATTGGGGAGTGGGGAAAGGAGGTGTCCATAACATTATTTTCTTACGTTGCTTAAATTGGTCATTATGATCAATCTAACACCATGAATGAAATGTTCACAAATCCCATGCCACCTTTGCTTAGTTGCTGATAGAGCTCAGTTTCGGAACTACAGTATAGAAAATGTGTAAGTCCATTGCCACTGTACCAAGCTTTATTTTCCTTCTTGATGAATTTAGCTTTGCAACTGTTTTCAGCTTTTCTTACTCAAATGTGTAGTCTTATCTTGTCTCATCATCTGGGCCACCAGTAATCCTCTCTTCTCACCCTCACAATTTCTACCCCAATGAGGTACTTATCTTCTATGAAAACAATTGTCTTAACAGTAGGCGCCTATGAGAATTTCATCTCAAATAACAATGCCAACAGAAAAAGAAAAGGCATTGTTCTTCTGGTGAGTGTAAAGGACTCTTGCAAACATTATTAATAACAATACAACCTCATATAATACTTAGGACATAAACTAGAAGACATAATATCTACCATTTACCTTATATAGGGTAAGTTCCAGACTATTCTCTTCATCTTCACACCTGGGTATCTCCAGAAAGACAAGGAAAGGAAACTAAGTCTGGGCTGAGAAGTAACCTACCCAAGGTCATGTAACTAGTTAGTGGTAGAACCAGTTGCAATGTCCGATCCTAAAGTTAGAGAACCACCTACTATTACTAAGAGGTTAAGATAAGACTATAGCTCAATTATTTCCAAATTTCAAGTTCTCTTCTTTAAATGTGGGCTGTTAATAGCTGTCCTGCTTACTCCACAGGTTGTTTGAGGAGATCAAAGGAGTTAATAGATGGAAGTAAGAGAAGTGAGAGTACTTTGCCCTGTATAAAACAGGACAAAATGCAAGATTTCGTCAGTCTGCCTAATGCATCTCTTCTTTTTATTGAATAGATGTTTGTTAAGCACTTTGTTTGTAGTGGGAATGTTCTAGACTTTGGGATTATGTTCAAAGATAACCAAATATGTAATTATCTGTATAACATACACACAAAAATGTTTGAAGTTTCCAAAGACAAATGTGGAGAAGTAAGATTGAAGTCTAATGCAGTTATGAAGATTTGGCTCAGAATATCCTTTCCAGTTTTCTTCTAGTGTGATTTCCTTTTCCCATGGAGATCAGAAAGCCAAAACAAAAATTTATCCAATTTATTTTCATCTGGTGCTCCAAGTTTGATTTGGGTTCCAAAGCAGATACATTACATGAGACTTGAAATTTGAACTGAGAAAAGGGGATATTAGACATATATTTTATCAATTCAGATATAGCAAATGTGTCATGGCTCTGAAAACAAACTGTAAGTCTTGATGATTTAGTAGAAATGCCTTCTTGATAGTAGAAAAGGTGGCATGATCTTGGCTCCTGAAGCTACTATGACAACTTCCTGATTGTGTGCACGAGATTTCCTGATTGGACGATAGTGATGCTCTTCTGGAACCAGTCATTGTAGCTAACTTGGCAGTTCAGATTATGTATATGCACGTTTGGGGATGCCTCCTAATTTGACAGTCAGCCCCCTCACCATGGCAGGAGAAACAGTTCCTTTGGCAGCCTGGTTCTGCAGTATAGACCTGAGAATAGATCCTGGAATTTCATCCTACAGATTTTTATTTAACCATCTTAATAATTCTGGTATGTTGTAATAAATTCTTTCATTCAAATTATCTGCAGTGAAATCTGTTTTCTGCATCAAAATCTTGATCAATTCAAAACCCCAGAGAGCATATACAGAACACAGAAAAAAAAAGTTTTTAAAGGCTATTTTTAAAAGTAATTCAAGTAATTAAATTGAATAATAATTGACCCCCATAGGTCTACTATTGTGATTTCTCTCTTTTCACTCCCTGGTTATCATCTGTTCCCTTCTCTAGTCCTCATGTGTTGTCTTGTCATTCAGAGAAAAAATAAGAGTAGACTGTACCTTCAGCTATAACATCTGCAAGGAAATGTTCTTTTAAAATGCAATATCATATTTCTAATTTGAATTGTTTGATTCCTTTGCAATATGGTACAATGATCTTTATTCAAGTCAAACTGTTTTTCACTTTAGCCTCAAATGTACACTCTCTTTTTTTTTTTTTACTTGAAAAAATTCTTACTGCTAATGCATTTCTCTTTTGATTGAGTAGGGGCTTTACTAAGCAGGGGCTTTATTTTTCTTTGATACAGTCACCTATCCTTCAAAACAGCATTGGGACAATAGACACATTTTAAGCACAAAATAAAGGCAAATGTAATGTATAATTAGCCTTTGGTGTGTCTTATAGACCTGTCCCATCCCACTCACAGTGGTTAATCTTGAATGAGGTGGTTATATTGTTCCAGACTAAGGGCACTCAGTGTTTCCCACAATTTAATGTAACTATGTACTGTTAACCTCACCCTCATAGCAGATGGTGTTTTAGAGAAAAATTCCCTATATATTTGAAAATGAAAAGGTTACTTTGACTCTTAGAAAGTACACTGTAAGGGCAAAACCAAAATTCTATACATGGCTTTGCTACTGACTAGTTGTAGGAAGAGGGTTTTCATCTTTCTGGCCCTCATTTTTCTCATCTATAAAATCCAGTTTGGACTAGAAAGCTCATGTGTTTTGTTATTTAGCCACCACTTGTTGAAACCAACCAAATGCCTAGTCATATGCTTATGTTACATACTTACATATGGTATAGAGATGGATGAGACAGTGAGCCCTGCTTCAAGAACTACATTATCTGTCTGGGGAGACAGACATAAAGCAATAATAACTCAATATAAAGATCTCTAAATACTCTCTCAGTTATGAGTGAAATAAATAGGTTACTCTTTTTCTCATAACGTGTGTTTGCGTGCAGGCATGTGCTCCCGCACACATAGGTCCACACACACATATCCTCATACGGGAATAAATAATTGCAGAAAAGTTCAAACAAAGGCCTCTCAGAGATAATTCTTAATTTAAGAATGGCTATCACGGAAGATAGAAGAAGGAGAATATTTACTCCCTGGTTTCATTTACATTTACTTTGTTCTTTTGGAGAGAGATTAAGTGTGAGAGGCTTATAAAAAGCCTTGATGACATTGAGTCAATGGTAGAGGAAAAAATATGTCCGCCTAGTTTTTTAATTATTGGGTCATTTCTGAAGTAAACTATATTCTCATACAGAGCTCTGCTCTGAGACATTTCCTGCTAACACAGAAACCAAGTTGTCGACCTTCCTTGATAATTGTTTTTCTGGCTTGCAGGAGAGAATTTGAGAATTCTCTGAAAACAATCACGTAGGAGGATGTCAAATCCCAAGATTCAAACTCAGAATCTCTAAGCTGAATACTACCTCTGTTACTACTTACTAAGTATATGTCTGATCTAAAAAATGACCTTAAGCAAATCACTTGCTCACCCTGGGAAACATTTTTTTTTTTAAATTGAAAAATGGTGACCTCTTTTGTCTACCTCATAGAAGGATTGGGAAATTCAAAATGTCTGCAGTTTCCGAAGAGGATCACACATGATAGATGGAGGGATGTATTTTTGGAGGCAAAATGGGAAAGAACAGTAGGTGGTAAATAACAGCCATTCAGTTCAGAGATGTATGGACTTTAGAGATGACTTTGTATCATATTCTCACTTTACGAACAACAAAGAAGTCCAGTAAAGTACTAAATGAAACTTGTGCCATATTATACTTGCACATATTCCAGCCCAAATACTAAGAATCAATAGTAACATTTAGTCATACAGATATTTCATGAGTTCAGAAACGATCAGGACAGTGCCTGTTTTAATGATTTTTGTTTTCTGTTTCGGTATTTCTACTGTGAGTACTTACATATTAACTAATTCACTGGGCAGTTCTAAATTTCTAGAGGTACTTTTCTGCTCCAAAAGTGTACTCTCTCCGGGCAAGCTATCTCTCAGGGCAATAAAGTATAACATTTTTAAAAAATTAATTTTATGTCTATAAATATATGTTTTAGAAATATCCAGCCTTCTGAATCCCAATGGCTGTGGATTTCCTTCAGCTTCCTTTAAGCTTTTGCTCTTGGAAGATTGACATTTTGGCTCTGTTTAGGAAAATAACCTGCCTCTAACCCAAATGACGCATCTCCAACCTGCCCTTACTTGCTCTATTCATTCATAGGTGATTTGAAGATAGAAGAGTTGCAGTGGTTGTTAAAAGACAATTATTCCTGGGTCTTCCGCATTTCTGTGCTTCCTCTGAGTCGAGACATTAATTACCCCTCATTCCAGAATGTTCATGTGGCAAAGAGCCTTGGCAGATTGTGATAGTGTCTCTTTTTTAACAAAGGGAAGACAGGCTTACAGTCCATTATCAAATGCCCACATTCCCTAAATTCAGGATTCCTTTCCTAAAAGTATCAAAGTGTGTGCAAATGTCACTTGGGACTCTTTTTGCAGCCCTTTGGGAGTTGGGCCTTAGGGAACCAGTGCAAAATTGCAGACCCTCAGGCTGCTTCCCTTCGTCACTAACCCAATAGTCTAGTGTTTTCTACCCATACACTGTGACAGGCTAATGTCTTATCTTGCAAGTAAAATCTCAGACCGGTCCCAGCTCTTGACAGTAGATATGGTGGCTTATTTGCAACATGCATTCCATCAAAAAGAATTAATTGAACCCCATTCCTATTTGATAAAGTTTGGTTTATAAATATGCTTGTGATGCTAAACTAGCCAAGGTAACGCGAGGGTAAGTATGGGAGAAGGCTTCCTAGATCTGCATAAATCAAAGAGGAAGAGAAGCCATGTGTGATCCTAGCAGGCATTTCATCCATCTTGCTTCATCCCTAGGATGACAAAAATCACACATGGAAAAGCAAGAGAACAAAGCTAGAGAAAAGGACCCAACCCTGACTTCATGAGCTACAGCCAAACCACCCAACTGCCACTATGTCAGGGAATGTATTTCCTTATTGTTTAAGGCAATTTGCTTCAGGTCCCTTTGATTACTTTTATCCAAATGCACCCTGCTGATGCTGTAGACTGTGAACCATGTCTCTTACTGACACACCGTATATTCCCTCTGACCCCCTACAATGAGACTTCTGCCTCTGCCACAACATCAATAGATCTCCAATTACTTATGTTATTTAGTTTTAATTTTTCTTCTGATATAGACACAGAGGGGAGCATAAAATTATAAGTACAATTTAAATCATCACCCACATTAAATTAGAAAATATTGATAACATCCCACACAAGGGCATCTTTATAACCACAGGACAATCCCTTTAGAGATAACTACTCTTCAGAATTTTGTTATAAACATTTTCCTACCTTTTGAAAATAGCTTCTCCCCCTAAACATGCATCCTAAGGAATATAATTTAGCTTTGTCTGCTTTTGAACTTTATATAAATGGAATCATAATCTATGTATTATTTTTTGTACAGCTTCTTCATCAATTTCTACATAACTTCCATCAATTTTCTGTGCGAAGCTTTCTTTTTTTATTTGCATTGTTGCATATTATTCCATTGCATAAATATGCCAGTATTTATTTATCCATACTACTGTCATGGGCATTTGGTTGCTTTTCATTTGGGACAAAGAATAAATATTCTGACATCTGCATTTCTTGTAAAGATGCCTTGGTACCTATCTCCAAGATATTTTCTAGGTTATATACCTAAGGAAAAATTTGTGGGTCATAGAATGTAAGTATTTTCAAACTTAACCATATAATGCCAAATATTTTTTAATGTTGTACCAATTTATGTTCTCACTGAAAGTATATGAGATTACCCATTGTAATAATTTCTCTGCTACTTTTGGTGTTGTCCAACTTCTTAATTTTTACTAAACAATTGAGAAGGTAATCTCATTGTGCTTTTAATTTGCATTTTTTGTGTGTGATTGCTATACATTTGTAGGCCATTTGGCTATGTTCTGCTGTGATTTCTATATTCAAATATTTTATCTTTTTTTTTATTGTGTTGCCCGATCTTTAAAGTTTATTTGTAGAAATGCTTTCATTTTCTAGATTCTGGATACTGTTTCCAGATACTTGAGAACCAATATTTTCTTCCAACACCAGTAACTTCCTTCTATTTCTTTATAGTATTTAATGGATGACTTAAGCTTAAAATATTAATACAGTCAAATTCATCAATTTTTAAGGTTACTACTCTTTGGGACTAGTTTAAGAAATCTTTTCTTAAACCAAGTCATGAAGATGTTCTATATTATCTTAGAAAAAGCTTTAAAACTTTGGCTTTTACATGTAAGGTTTTAATTCACATGAAATTCATTTTTACCTGTTGTATAAAAAAGGTCAGCCTTTTGTCACAGCACCATTCATTCCTCACTTATATGTGATTACATCACAGTTATAAATCAAGTGTCCCTTTATGGGGTAAACTGTTTCTAAATTCCTCATACTGTTTATTAAAAGGGTAATGAGATCATCACTTGACATCCAGTAAAAACACAAAGTTGTGCCTATTGTTTACTAGAGTAAGGGGAGGTCTGTTCATCAAGAATAGTCTCTGAAAAGAATGGACAGCTGATTTAATTTAAGGTTTTGGGGAAGCATGGATTTTCAGAAATCTAAGTAAATTGACATAATCTGGACATGGGCGGTTAACTCAGATAAAACTGTTCTTGATTGATGGGCACTGAGAGTTGGGTTTATTGCCGTCAGTCCATCACGGGTCGGCTGACTTTCACAAGAGAGGGGTGATACTGATACTTTGGTTTAACAAGGTGTGTTCAGTAAGGCAAATTATTGTTCATTATTTAACAAGCTTAAAACTGATTCAGATAACTAACTACTTGTAACCATGACTAAAGAGTAATCAATCTTTTCCTACCTTTTCCTATCTTTGTGGGAACTTTTAAAAACATCAGTTCCTCTAGCTTGTTTGTCTCACCAGGTATGAATATCACACTGTTTTAATTACTGTAACTTTATGATGAATCTTAATATCTAGTACAGGTTCTTTCACTTTATTCTTTTTTCAAGAGTGTTTTAAGTATTCTCATTTATTTCATTTCTGTATAAATTTTAGAAGCTTTTTAAAAAAGTTATATACACACAAACTTGTGATTTTGTTTGCTTTCTATTGATTCTACTAATCTAAAGATAGGATCTATTTTTTCATTTATTGATTTTTTTTCACGTCATTCAAAAAAATCTTAGAATTTTCTACATCTTCTACATCTTTGATAGCTTTATATCCAGATCCATTGTATTATCTTATAGTATCATGAATGGCATATTTATTTTCTAACTACTTATTTCTGATGAGTAGAGTTTTGCAGTTGAATTTTGTATACTTAGTTTGTATCTACAATATCACTAACTTTTCTTACTTATTTTCGTCATTTATCAATAGAATTTTGGGGGTGGAATTTATCATGTAGACAATAAAGTAATCTCTTTTGTTTCTGTCCTATTCTTTTAACTTTTATTTCATTACCTTGTGTTTTACCTCACTGCTATACCTCTAGTATAGTAGTGAACAGAAGCTGTAATATCTATAATTTCTCTGGCCACGTTATAGGCTACATTTCCAAGCTTGTTTTTGAAATTGAAGGTGACACATGCCTAATCCTTATCAATGGAATTTGAGAAGAAATGTAGCATGCTACTTCCAGCACTTATCTATCAAATAACTACACGTGATCCTTCACTTCTTCCCTCTCCTTCTCCATCTGCTGCAGAGAGAAGTCTCTCGGAGCCTATGGGGGCACAAGCTACAAGATGAATGGAGCCTAGGTACCTAAAGGCCGTATTGATTTCCACCTCATTAGGGCTACTCACACTGTATTATTACATAATTGAGGATTGAATTTTATTGTTACTTAACCTTTGGATTTATCTGGTATTATCACTAGAAAGCATACATTTAGTTCATTAATTTCAATCTTTCTCTGTCTTTAACATATGCATTTTAAGGATTAAAATTTCTTTGCAAATACAGCTCTAGCTTCATCTCACAAGTCTTACTATGTAATATTGTATTTTCATTTGCTTAGGTCAGAAATTTTTCTATTTTTCATTTAATGTCTTTAATTAATTTAATTTAATTTTTATTTAATTCCTTCTTTAATTTCTAATCTGTCAATGTCTTTTTCTTTTCTAATGGATATGCTCTAGTTATCCTTAAGGTATTTAGCAATAGTTTAATTATATTAACCCTGCTACCTAAATTAAGGTCAGCTTTTATAAACAGATATATTTTATGTACTCAGAAATAATGTTTTGTACAGTTATTGGATGCACTATTCTATATGTTCATTAAGTCTTTACATAATAATATTGCTTAACTCTATTTTGATCTGCCTGATCTACCAATTACTCAGAGAAACATTCTGCTGTTCAAATGTCCCTCTGTGATTGACTACTGTACAGTCTCCAGTAGGTAGAATACAGAATATAGGAACCAAAGAAAGGAAGGAAGAGTGACCTCATTTAGAATCACTGCCAGTGACATACTTGGGGAGTTTATGCTTTATGTCTGTGCAACATTAATCTCTGTAAGTCTAGAGATTCTGTTCAGTATCAGACAAGTTGCTATTTGAAAGAAATGGCAGACAGAAAATACCATCCTCACAGTTTATTGATAATAATAGTAGTAAAGGGTATTAGGAGAGCAGGGAGAAGAGACTCCTAAGTCAAACAGACGTATTTTCTTCGGCAGTCAAGGAAGAGAGAGATTGAAACAGACTTAGAAAAGGCAGGGAATATGTTCAGGGAGAGGTAAGGATTGAGCTGGATTTGTCAGGAAAGCAAGCAGTTAATCCCACATATGTGTAGGTGAAAGTCATTCAGGCAAAAAGCATAGAAACTTATATGAAGACTGGCATATGTACAGATTTCTAGTTCCAGTAAGTGGAATGGGGTTTCAGAGGGAAAGGAATGTGCCAGAAGGTCAGGCTGCAGTGGCAGACAGGAGACAAAGCAGAAGCCTTTAATGCCTCAGATGCCTGGGGGCCAAAGGAAGTCATCAAAGTGTTTTAATCAGGAGAGAGGCTATTGCACATGCACTGAGCAAACTGAACTAAGGACACCCGTTCTTTTATACCTTGTCTTCAGCCCATTCAGAAAAGAAAAATCCTCCTTTTGGCAATGAACCCATATCTTCAAAAGATTTATAGACTTCTGGAGAAATTCCAGTGTAATACTTCAAGCTCAGAACCAACTGTTCTTTTGAGTGAGAGAGGGGGGAGGAAACCCTTCACTTGTGAGTGTGTGTGTGTGTGTGTGTGTATGTTTCAACATTTTTTTTTGTGGGGAAAAAGAGATAACTTTAGATTTTTGGGAAATCTGGCCCTGATTACAGAGGCAGAGGGTATAATTTACTTCAATAATGAGTTGTCTTGAGAAATAAAATTTTCATTAAGAAAAAGGGACAAGAAGCACAGTAAGAACATTGTCCTGAGCTGGAGCACTGGGTTTTCATATTGCAAAAAAATCACATATTAGTTAAATCAGGGGCAACACTTTGCTAAGACATAACTCTAAGAAAATAAATGATAAATGAGTTGAATTGCTAAATGCACTTGGTAATCAGCCCTCAGTTAAAAGTGACTCCATTTAGGGATATTTTAAGGAATTTTAGCTTGAGGAGAACTCTTTCTCATTTCCTTTGGATTTCAGATTTAAAGTCCAGGATGCATTAAAAACCTTGTTCCACTGAATATGCATCTATTCTCTATCTGCACGCACTTCCCTTTGGACTTGACGTTTGTATTTATCATGAATTGCTCCTGTCTTGGTGTTCACATAGCACTTTTCCACTGCCAATCTTTGTGTCTGTCTGAACCCAGGGGACTGTTAATGCAGCTGTGATTAAGATTTTTCTGTAAATTGCAAGAAAATGAAGTTTTGTCAGAGGGACTTGCCGATCGTGACACTTTCTAGTGTCCAGAAGCAATAGAACATCAGTGGGTCTCAATTCGCTCATTGTGAATTGGTGACACAAAGCCTCTGATGGAATGCTTTGTGTTCCTTTAACAAATTATTTTCAGCCCAAGCCAGACATTAACAATCACTTGGAGAAGCTTTTTTTATAAAAGACCTTTCACAGGGTCTTATCTTCAGAGATTCTGATTTAATGGATCAGGGTATTACTATATCCCCAAAGCTCTCAAGTGATTTAAATATTTGACTGTAGGGGACAGCCCTAGCCTTCAACCAAGCCACCCCAGCTACACACCACTGAACAAGTGCCAAATAAAATGGCTATAAGCCTTTGTTGCACTGCTCTTCACACTGACATAGTAGACAGACCATAGAGTTAGGTTAGAAACTCTTTAATCTGTCTGTTGAAGGCAACAGAAGGGGTGGAGAGGGGAATGCTCAATTCAGGTTAGAAAAGCTTTACTAACCTGAGAAGAGAAAATGAGAAACAGAGTAAGGAAGGAACCAATCCCTTAACTCCATATGTGGTGGTAAAACCCTGTGAAGAATAGACATAAAGGTTCAGAATTGCTACCTCACTCACCTTTCTACAAACACTGACCCTTGGCAAGAAGATTTCCCTTTTCCTTGGAGTCCTAGGAAAGCATCCCGTATTAAGAAAGGGAGCTCATATTTTGTGAACGTTTGCTAGGAGCTGAGAATCCTGTTAAGCACGTGCTGGCCGGCATGTAGACCTCCAGGGTCAGCCTGTAAAGAAGACTCTGCCAGCTTTCAATAGGATTGCAAGGACTTGAACGTGAAGCAGGAGACTCTAGAACAGACTTCTTCCTGTTTGCCACAGACTGTATATTTTATATTATATATATATATATATAAAATATATATATTATATAACCTCTGCCAGTAGGTTACTCTCGGTCAAGCGGTTCTCATACTGTAGCTTGCATCAGACTTGCATAGGAGACTTACAGCTCACCATATAAAGCCACAGCATTAAGCTTAACAAGTTTTAAGAAGCAGAAATCAAAAAGATAATATTAAATACTACAATATAAAATGTAAGCCTGTAGGTATGTAAAAATTCAAATCAAATATAGTCTGCTAGGTCTCCCCTCAAAACTCCTGACTCAGTAGGTCTGTGGAGGGCTCTGTAATTTGCATTTCTGACAAGTCCACAGGTGAGGCTGAGCTGCTGGCCATGCTTGAGACCCACTCTTCTAGGGCGCTAGCACAGCAGCGTTCCTGCCAGTGGGGTGACCAAGATTATTATATGTTTGCTCCCAAATCTGTTTATGATTTCCTTCTTTTAATGTAATTTAATCAAATATTAGGTAACTAACAAAGTACAAATATAAATAAAAGAGTTTGTTCTGTTTTTCTCTGATAGCTAAGTAGAATATTTTGGAAATACCCCTTAAGGGGTGCTGCTTTTTAAGCAATGTTGTCAAACTTATTGCCTGTCAGATGAGAATGTTGAAATTGGGGGTGGGGATGTGGAGAGAGAATTACAAAATTCTTTAACTTCTCAATCTGTGTGTTTTGAAAGTGTTTTATAATTTCTTCGGAAATAGCCTTGGAACTACATCAAAATATGAAAGAGTTAAAAATGAGTAAGTACATACTAAATTCCTAGACCAGTATCAGGAGACCAATAGTTCAGAAAAATATAAGCATTAACAAATTCATCAAGAATGTCCACAGAAGGTTTCGCCCCTGAGCAGATGTTGTCCATCCTGGCTTCAGAGGGTGGGCCATGGGTCTCAAAGGGAAGGAAACTCAGCCTTCCCAAAGGATGCGTTCCCTGCTCCTGAAAAGTCAGGATGGCAGTGTCGACATCATTAGGCAGTGTTCACAGTGGTGTGGACCCGATCCTGCAGACTCTCCAAAGGACATTCAGTAATGATGGACCTGGGAAGACCTATCACCCTGACCCTCCAGGGAACAAAAATAAAGGTCATCTGGATGTAGCTACCCGGGGAGTTTGGGTGTGTATTTACATAAACTCCCTGAAGATAACATATTATTTATATAAGTAAAGGCCTGTGGCTACAAATTGTGATAGGAATACAGCTAAAATGGAACCTCAAGAAAACACCCCAAAGTATCCAGAACATATACTGACCATGAAATAATCAGTATTTTTTAAAAGATTTATTTAACAGCCATTTATATAGCACTTACTATGCTGAAGGCATTGTTTAAGAATGCTGTACACATTAATCCATTTAATCCTCCTAATAAACCAGTGAGGGATATTCTGTTATTTCCCACATTTTACTGATGAGTTTAGATACCTTGTTCATGGTCACTCAGGTAGTTAAGTGCTAAACCTAATTCAAACTCAGAAAATACAACTCCCCAATCTGTTCCCTGAGCTGCTAAGCTCTCCTGGCTCTCTCGCCATACCAAGGGAGAGATGCCCGATCAATGCTATATTTACTACCTCTTTATATTAGTATTACATAATTTACATAATGCAGCCACAGTGATTAGCCACAGATTTTCACCATGGTCCCAGGAAGCAGATAAAATGGTTATTAATTCTCATTTTACAAAAGAAAAAATTGAGTCTCAGAGTACCAAAGTAACAGAGAAAGGCATATCTGAAGTTCAGATCCTGGTTATTTGACTACTGATCCATTATTCTTTCTTTCATTCCACACTAGTTTTCTCAGTTCTCTATTTTCCCTTAGGGAAAATGTAAAATCAGATTTTTATTTTTATTTTCTCTCTTCATTCCCTCCAAAGGTTGGCAAGATGTTTAAATCAAAGAGATGAACTTTTTTTTTTTAACCCAGAGCGTTAAGCAATTCTCAAAATTACTAGGAATGTTTGATTTCAATCTTTTCAGGTAACCCATTTACTTATTAAGAGGCAGGAGGGCTTTTGAAGCTTGACATATTGTACAGGATGACTGGGTAGAACATGGCAGTCCCTTTCCCCCTTTATCTTCAGCCAGCACATTGGATTGCTCCTTTGCCAGCTAGTAAGGCAGGCATGTTGAGACAGTGCAGATATAGAGGGAGGAACTGAAAGTTTGGTAGGGGAAACTCTGGGCCTGCATGGTGAGGACCTGGATTCAAGTCCCACATGAACTCAGGACACACTGGGGGAGCCTCAGCAAGTCATTTACTTCTTTAGGCCTCAGATTCCTCACCTGTTGAGCACAAGTTTTGGACAAGATCTTTGAAGTCCCTCCTAACTTCCCAGCTCTCTTAGTGGTCTGAGCTCTTCTTCTCTTTTCATGTGATTTTGAACATGTTGGGCTTCAATTCCCTCATTTATAAACTAAGAGTAATGATATTTATCATGGTTATCTTTATAGATTAATACATGGATTAAACATAATTCTAAATACAAATGCCTTTAACTACACAAAATGCTTTAAAATAGGCATACACTATCATTAACTAAGTAGGAAAAAAGTTAATATTTCAACAAGTGAAAGCATTGCTACTGTTGTTCTTAGAGCCCTTAGTGGGTTAAATGCTTGGACATCTGGTGAAATACTAGCCTCAGCTGTTTAAGTGACATCTTCTTGGGTCAAATTTCTCTTCTCTCTCCAGTCCATCTGCTCACAGCTTGTCATGATAAACACTTCTGAGTTACAAAGCAAAGAGTACACAGCAACAAAAGAGGGACAGCATCTCGGATCTTAGCTAGACAATACTACCAGAGCAAAAAACATCAGCCAGTCATCTACTTTTCATTCTCCCAGCCCCACCCCACATGGTCTACCCACCTCTGCCCTCATTGTTCTTTGCCTCATGTGTTGAGCCACAGGTCAGTCAGGAGACAAGCTGAAGGTAAGAAATCAAAGCCATCCATGAGTGACTGAAGAGAAGAAACAAACTTAATGGGTAAGAATAATGCCAGCTGGAAACTCTAGGTGTCACTGCCCTTGGGTCAATGAAATAGAATGTGTGGTGAGAGGGATAGTCTCTAGAAGAGGAGGATCCAACAGTGACAGCCTGGGAATAAAGGCACGTGGCCTGTCTAAGATACCATGGTGATTTGCTCTTCGACTTTGGCAAAATTGCTGAATATTCAGTCTGTTTCCTCATTTGCAAAATTGGACAGTATTTGGGGGAACAATAAACTACTACATCACTATTGTCCTTAGGCTTAAATAAAAAGGTTTCTGACAGGGCTTGATGCAGTGAGTAGCAAGCTTTTTATTGACTCTGAATCAGATATATTGGAATAAACGCTCTACAAAGAAGTTCTTTCATGTCCAGCTGAGAACTTGGAGCTTTCAGCTCATTAAAAATGACCTGAAGTTTCAAAGCAAGAGAATGCAATCATCAGGGCCAGGATTCATATTCTTGGTTCTGTTTCTTCTTATAGAAAATGAGGGAATTATTTAAATGTTCTGAAATTCTCTCCTTGCTTTGATGTTCTGAAAGTCCATGCTGCTGCCTTGAATGTCTGATTATTTTTAAAACCAAAAAATGTTGTGTCTATGTATGCATTCCGTGTGAATAAGCAAACTCCCCAAAACTACTTCCTTTAATATCGAAGTCAATAACATCAAAATTACCTCTGTCACAAACAGATTTTGGTGTATGATACAATGCTAAGAGTGGTCATTTCATAAAAGAGCAAATTCAGATGATATTTTTTTATTATCATTAAATTCATTGAGGTGGCCTTGGTTAATAAGATCATATAGGTTTCAAGTGTACACTTCTGTGACACATGATCTTTGCATTGTATTGTGTGCCCGTCACCCGATGTCAAATAACCTTATTTTGCCATATACTTACCCCCTTTATCCTTTAGTAACCACCTCCCTTCTTCTCTCTGGTAACCACCATACCGTTGTCTATGTCTATGATTTTCTTGTTCGTTATTCTTGTTTGTTCGTGTGTTGCTTTCAGTTTTACATCCCACATGTGTGTGAAACATATGGTTCTCAACTTTTTCTGTCTGATATATTTTTTTTAAATCGTCCTTGTCATTCATCTTTCGAAAGCATGAATGCTTTATGTACTAACAATAAAGGAAATAGTTTGTTGTCTAAGCCTGGAGTAAAGGAAAGAATGATGGGAGCAAATGTCAGAGCACAGGCTTGACTCATCTCTTATCATGTTAGGAGCAAACACATGTAACTTTGCCTCTGAGTGCCTTCCTTATCGATAAGGTCATCTGTCTCTTTCCACTGAAAGAAAAAAAAATATTTGTTCTATAACAACCCCTAAAAAAATCTGCATCCTTTTTCTCAAGATTTGTGTAAGCATCAGATCTCCTCATTCATTCATCTGCCTGAATTACTATTCCAGTGCACCCACCATGTGCCAAGTGGTATGTTATGAGATAAGGAGACATAAGTGAATATGATTAACGTATGTGTGTCTGGGGTAAACTATGAGAGAAGCCAGAGAGTAGAGACTTTAATTACAATTCAGGACAGGGGTTACCTCTAAGAGGGGCAACAAGATAGACAGAGAAAGGAAACTGGGGAAATTTTGAAGGTATTAAGTGTATAATGGATACATGAGTAATAATTTTATTACTGTTCTTTAAGCTATAAAATGCATATTGTCTTTGTATGTATAACAACATTTTAATTTTAAAAGTACACAAATATGGGATGAAATACAATCTCCCCAAACTGATCTTCTCTTCAAAGCCCAAATCAAGTGTTTCCTGCCCCAAGGAGGCTCTCTTGACTTCACTGGTATTTTTTCTCCCTCCTCTGATTGCTGTTCATATCTTTTATTATATTTGTCTTCCTATAGTGTTTAATTTCTACTACATGAGACTATAGTTTGAGTAAAATCTTATCTTGCAAACATATTGATGATAAAATCTGTGTCTCATTATCTCTGCCACATCTGCAGCAACTATCTTGGGGGTCCGTTGTGGTAGTGTCCAAGGAAACAGGAATTTTCCCTCAAGAGTTTTGACTTTAAATTCTGGTTTTATGATGCAAACTTATGAGCTATTGCATAAGAAGTTCCAACTTTTGTGAAATGCTGATGACCTCCGCTTTTCAGCCTCACAAATTTAGGATTTTTCTGAGGCTTTATTGAGATAACGTCTGCTATATTCCATTAAGAAACATTATATAAATGTTTATGTGGAACCCTTGGATGTTGAAGGTTTTCAAAAAATATTTGTTAAGTGACTTTGCTACTGTCTTTATTATGTCTCAGGCTCCTGAGACATAAATCAATAAATAGAAAGAAACATGCCTGAAAAAAGTCAATTGTTTTGTTCAAAGAATGGAAAGCACTGAGTCACTCAGAAATGACCCACCCAGGAATACCAACTTCTCTAAAAGAAGTGAGTGGGAATTTTTAAGCATTGAGCCGTATGAGTTAGACGAGGCTATTGATCAATTTGCTTCCAAATCCTTTATGAGAGGGGCACTGTCAAAGGTCACCACACTTTGGTATTACGTATCAATGTCAAGTATACTTAAAGGCATAAAGAAGAACAGCTAGGATAGATATTGATAGCAATTAAAATAACAAACTGTGTTTGCCTTGAAATGAAGTCATTAGTTGTCAACACTTTTCTTACAATATAAAATTGGACTTTCTAAGACTCCTCAATCTACACAGCATTAGAAAAATTTGAAAATTGTCCACCAGTTTGTTGAAAATATTTTAAAATATGTCCTAAATGTGTTTATTAATGTTTTTTTTTGAAAAACAAAATAGTTATAGAGAATAAATGGGGACAGACAGGACTTACTTTATTTTAGATCTATGTATATTTAAATGTCTACTTTGATTAGCATTTTCTTATTTCTAAAATGCTTTAAGACATAATTGTCTTAATTAAACATCTGTGAAGGGAATATTATAAATCTCATTTGACACAAGACAGATATGAGTTGCAGATAGTAAGTGACAGAGCCAGTTTCAAAACCTAACTTTCCTGACTCTAGATCCCAGGTATTTTCCACAGCACTTCAATTGCTCCACCTTTCCGCTCAACACTTACCCAGAGTAGACCACCTCTTGCCTTTAACATGCTGATATCTCCTTCAAACATAAAAACTATGCTTAGCATATAGTAGGTGTGAAATACATAATTATTGAATAAATGAACTGATTTTTCACTCAACATCTTCAACGACCTGTTATACCTCCAACATTCTGCACTAAAGCAGAATCACAGGCTGTTCTTACCCTCACAGGTATAAAATCATTTTCATCTTTTGTGTGCATCTACTATGAGCAACAAACTACTCAGATGGGTAGGACTTCAAAGGTAAAATGTAGATTTTAGTTTTCACTTAGAAGGCGGGCTCTTTGATTATTCCATTCTGCAAAGGCAAGCTTACCAATTTAGTAGACATAAATTGGAAATTATAAGTGACATTTATGCCTTTTTAAAAATGTGGCTATCTCTAAATGTTAATTGAAACATCTTATTCTTTATATCCTCAAGTCTACCACTATGTCTGGTACATAGTAAGTACTTCATAAATATCTGTTAAAGGAGTTGAAGTGTTGACAATTCTGACAAAATGGTCAGGTTCAAGAAATAACAAGGGAATTGAGTGCTCTCTCTCTCTCGCTCTCTCTCACTCTCTCTCTCTGTTAAACTTTATTTTGAGGTAATTTTAGATTTAAGGAGAAGTTGCAAAAATAGTATAGAGTTGCCACATACCTCTCACCCAGTTTCTCCTAATGTTAATATCTTACATATTTGTCAAAACTGAGAAACCAACATTTAATATGTTATTATCAAGTACATGTCTGACATTATTTGGATTTCATTAGTTTTGACATTAATATCCATTCCGTTCTGCCCCAAGATCCAATCCAGGATACCACATTGTATTTAGGAATTTCTTATTTACAGAAATGATTTTTATAATTCAAATAATGGAAGAGAGTTTCCATTATTTGAAGGCTGATGACGTACTGAGGAATGTTCATCAGCCCAAAACAGCAGGCCCATGCAAAGAAAAAACTTCCATCAGGACAAGGAAAGAAGACAGAGGGCTGGTCTCAACTCCAACTGACAAAGCTGGAAGGGAAAGCACTTGTCAATTGCTTCTGAATAAAACTGGAGGATAAAAGAAAGACACCTGAATTACATGTTGTGAACCACATTTGCATGCCCAGCCTTAGTATGTATAACTACACAAATATATGAGTGGATATTTTATTAAACAAAAATTCTTTCTAAGCACTCAGGTTTTTAAATATAAAATATTACAAATATGTGATAGCACCTTCTCTGCCCTCAACCCTGCAAATGTCACTACCAAAAAAGATCCTGAAAGCCTCATGTAGTTTGATTCAGCTTCTCATTCAACAGTAACCAGATCACAGGCATTTCTCTCTTTCTCTGGAGATTGTTGAAATTACAGTATAGCAATGAAAAGATATGACAAAGTCATAATAGCAAGAAGAATGCAAAGGTATGGGATATTTAAACAAATTTCTTATAGATGGATGGATCAAAACAGACAAAGACTCTGATGATGTGGGAGATAGTTTTCCTGCGAGAAGCTAGAAGGTTTTAGGTCAGAAGATGCAGAGATTAAAAATCTCTTATCAACTACTCTGAATATGAATTTAAACCAAAAATTTGAGAGCAATTCCCCTAAGGAAAATGACTATCTGAAATGGCTAATGCCTGCAAAATGAATGTTAGTTAACCCAGAGTAAGATCCTGTTTATTCCTGCATTTGGAAATTCTTAGCTAAAAGGCACACTTCTGACTACAACCTGAATGTAAAGACTTGCCAATAAACTTTGTCAGGTACTCTGAACTTCTTCTCAGCCTTCCATTCAAACAGGAACCCACCAGAAAACCAGCCCAGGGTCACAAAAGCAGGAGAATTCCACACACCTGAATAACCTATTGAATCCTAATTGAATCTTTCATACTTATCTATGAATTAAAAAAAAATGATACAAGACCAATGGGAAACACCATTAAATAAAAGACAAAAGTGAACAAAGAAAAACTGACCACAAAGACACAAAAATGACAAAAGAACTATGTTTTTTTTTTTGTATTGCAATTATATTGTCAGAGAGAAGTGAGAAGATATTTTATCTATGGAATATGAATGAAGACAAAAATAAATTAACAATCAAAAAATTAAAAAGGCCTGTTGGAGGTTAAAAATGCATTCATGGGAATTAAGGTTTAATAAAAATATTTGAAGAATATTTGAGAAGAAATATCTTAAGATGCAGAAGTAAATAAATAGAAAGAGAAAATATGAAAGAAAATACAAATGTCATAGCAAAACAATCAGGAAGTGTGGTATCCTCCAAAGAAGTTTAGAAAGAGAAAGTAAAGAAATAATGGGAACAAAGCATCAAAGAAATTATAGAATTATAGCTTCAGAGTTGTGAGAAAAGATTATTTTAACATTTATTTAGAATTCTACCTCCTGAGAAGTTGTTAGTCTAGTGTTGCTACAAAATAGAGATTTTTCAATGTTTAATTTGTATCATAAAGTATTTAAAATGCAGCAAAATATGAAAAAAATGAACAGACATTCATATAAATATATACCAACCAGGTTTATATGTTGTTTATGTTTTGCCATATTGGCTTCACAATTGAAATAAAACAACAACATATTTTTGGAGACAAGATAACAAATGCTTGCATGGCTACGGAGAAAAGAGAACCCTTGTACGCTGTAGATGAGAATGCATTCGTGCGGCCACATGGAAACCAGTATGGAGGATCCTCAAGAAAATTAAAAGTAAAGCTACCATATGATCCAGCAATTCCACTTCTGGTGATGTATCACAAGGTAATGAAGGCTTGAAAAAGCATCTGCATATATATACACATACATATAGTATGAAATATTATTCAGCCATAAAAATATTTTAAAAATCCTATCATGTGAGACAACATGGATGAACATTGAATGTATTAGGCTAAATAAAGTAAAAAAAGTTAGAGAAAGACAAATACTGTATGAACTCACTTGTATATGAACTATTAAAAAATAAGAACTCAGAAAAAGATCAGACTTACAGTTAGCAGAGGTGGGGGTGGAGGGAGAGGGAACTGATAAAAGTGGTCAAAATTATAAACTTCTAATTATAAGATAAATGAGTACTAGGGATATAATGTACAACATGGTGACTATAGAACACTGTTGTATGATATATAGGAAAGTTAAGAGAGTAGGTCCAAGAAATTTCTTCTCAAACATACATTCATGATGTATGTTAATAACTTTTCAATAAAACTGAAAAACAACATACTTTTGAGAGAAAAAAATACAATAATTATTTAAGAAAAAAAAAACATGTTTTTAAAACCATAAAAATACTGAGAAATAACAAGGTCATGATGCAAATTTATCCTATAACTTCCTTAGATTCTAATCCCCTTTTTACCCCAAAGATCATATTTGTCTTGTTGTTACTACATATCTTCCCCATCATATGCTCTATAAGTTTAATATATCCATAAGCATTTAAAAGTTAAAAATAAAAAACAAAAATAAAAACAGTACATTGTACTAATCATATTTAAAAAGTTTAAATATTACTATACTGCATATAGCCAACTATATATTTTTACCTTCAATGTTATGTTTCTGATATTTATCTATCTGGATACATAAAGATTAAGTTCATTTATTTTAAAAGCTGCCTGAAATTTTACTGTTTATATACCAATTCTCCTATTGATGGATGTCCAACTTTATTAAGTCTTACAATTCTATCAAAATGATCATTTCTGAAAATATTTCTTCATGTAGATTTGTGAGAGTTTCTCTAAGGCATATTCCTAAAAACTGACTTATCAATCACAGAATATAGCATTTTCAAATTTACTTGCTGTTGTCAAATTGTGGGCCTCAGTGATTTTCCCAATTTAATCTCCCACTAGCCTTTACCACATCCTTATCAAGCTTTGATATATTCCAAGTTTTTAATTTGCTAGTCTGATGCTTGTAATTTTAATTCATATTTTTCTGATTGGTAGAGGACTCATATATTTATTGGCCTCTCAAATTTTCCTTTCTTTAAAATGCCAGTACTTAAATATTAACATCTACTTATATTTTTATTGAGATATTTGACATTTTCTCATTAATTTTTGGGACACATTTTCTGTATTATTCATTATCATTCGTTTGAGTCATGGGAATCTTTTTCCAGTTTTTTATTTGCTCTTGCATGCACAGTGTCTTGTCCTAAAGAGAGTATTATGCCAAGTGCAAAAAGTCAGACAGAGAAAGATATATACCATATAAGCTCTTATATATGTGAAATATAAAAACACAACCAACCGACCAAACAAACAAACAAAAACAAAAGTCATGGGCATGGAGAGCAATGGGGAGAAGGGTTCAAGGTGGGAAACATGGATGAAGAGCATCAAAAGATAATAGATAAACTTCCAATTGTGAAGTAAGTCATGGAGATACTGTGTGCTGCCTGATGACTATAGTCAACTGTATTGTAGTGCATATTTGAAGGTTGCTGGGAGTAGACCTTGAAAGTTTGCATCACAAGAAAACTTTTTTTTGTAATTTTTATGGTGATGGATGGTGACTAGATTTACTGTGGTGATCATTTAGCAGTGTATGTGCATGTCAAATCATGTTGTACACCTGAAACTAATGTATTGTACGTTAATTATACCTCAATTTAAAAAATAATTTTAAAGTTTTATGTAGTCAAAGTTATCAACATTATTCTTTTTTGGTTTGTGCTTTTTGGGGTTTGTGAAACCCTTCCTAATTCCAATATCACAAATATATTCTATATATTTTTCTAAATTATTTTAAAGTTCTGAGTTTCATATTTGAATTTTTATAACATGTATTTATTTATTTATTACTTCTATAATTAATACCATTTTTAAAGGGACGGAAAAAGTTACCCATAACTTTAGCCCTCAGAAACCACATACTGCTGACACTTATTCTATTTCCAGTTTTATTTCTGTATACATGTCTTTCTGTTATATAAGTGAGATGATACATTACCTATATTTTGTACACATATTTTATTGAATTGAAAGTATAATCTTCCTTGCAAGTATTATTAATACATCTGCCTCCTTCACTAAACTATACCCCCTTTTTGGTCATGGGCAGATCTCATTCACCTTTTTATCCCTAATAAACTGTTAAACTTTTAAAGGACCCAGCAACTAGTAAGTACTCAAGAAATGTGGAAATGGCCCTGGCTGGTGTGGCTCAGTGGCTTGAGCACCAGCCAGCAAACCAAAGGGTCACCAGTTGGATTCCCAGTCTAGTTGGGCTACCAGCCAGGTCCCCAGTGAGGGGCACACAAAAGGCAACCACATATTTATGTTTCTTTCCCTCTCTTTCTTCCTCCCTTTCTCTCTCTAAAAATAAATAAAATCTTAAAAAAAAAAGAAATGTGGGAATGAAGGTGAGGAAACATAGGTTCTAGTTCAGTAAGCAATGTCTTTGAACAAATTTCTTCAAAGACTCAGACTCTTAACTCTAAAACTGAGGTAAGGAGACTAGATGACCTTAAGTTTCCTAACTCCTCTAACATTCCAGACTTTCTGATTCTTTAAAAAGAAGTGGTTATGGTGTTCATAAATATTCTTTGAAATATTTGTATTTCATGATCATATTCAGTAACACAGTCTTTCAATAACCTATGACATCTAACACTAACAGGTGTTTACTTAAACACAGATGGAAATCGCAGTCCCTTAAAGCTGCCAAATTTTCAGTAGAGATGTCCTTGAAAGTTTGGATGGATGAGCTGTTTTCTGGTAAGTAGCCATCAGAATTCCAGAGAGTAAGTTTAACATAAGATACCCATTGGTGCTCTCTCACCACTGAGATTTCTGGCAGGATTTAGGACCATGTCATTTCCTGGCTACTTTGCCTTTCCATCTGTCCCATGGACTTCAACCTTCTACAGGGACTTTGTGGTTACATCTCCCTCTAGTGACTAAAACCTTTGCATAACATGATCTTTTGCAGCCTATTTGAAAAAAAAATTGACAAAAAGATATAAATAAAATGATTATATATTAGTCCTTTGATAATTCAAAGAACATTCTTTCACTGCTGCATTATGGGAGTCGTAAAGTTCATCATGTACTCCACTTTGCATGGGAGAACTAACACTAGGGAGACATTTCTCTGAGTGTGTTGAGAACCAGATATTTAGGAATCCGCCCCATTAATATAATGCACCAGATTAACCATCAACCAAAGTCTCATGTAAAGATGCGATAGGCTAATCTTCAGTTGCAAATGTACAAGAAAAAAATTTCTCTTCTATTCATTCTGTTCATTGCCCACAAAACTGGTTCTGGTTGAAGCAGCTTTGAATATTTTTTTATACTGAGGAATTAAAAATACCAAGAGTACAAATTTTCGACACAGTAACATACATTTATAAAAAATGATAATAGTTATCCAAGGTAAACTCTAAATAAATAGCTTGAGAACTGAGATAGGCCAGAGAGAAAGCAATTCATCTTTCAGGAGTGTGAGTTACCCCAAGAACCCTGGCAAAAATGGCATCATTCGTATTTGTGCCATCCCTTCTGCAAGAGTTCAAGGTGGTTCAAAAGAGACTATTGGGCAAACCAATTGCTTTTTTACTTTCTCTTTGTTTCGTTTGTGATAAGGACTGCCATGATTGCCCAGTACTTATGCCAAGCCAGTGATACTGACTCCAGACTCAAACCTCAGGATGTCTCACCTTTCACATCAAATACTCTTATCCCTCTATTTAGTACAGCTTCAGGTCAAGGATTAGAATGTGCTGGACCTTAAAGAAAGTATTTGTCATCACAAACAAGTTCATGTCAGGAGCCTGCTTTTCATTAAAACAGTTATAATCTGAAATGGAAGCTAGAAACTGGGCTCAGGGGAAGAAGGGATTTTCACCAGCTCACTGGGAAGTCCCTCTGGTTTCTAAGTCCATTTCTCAGTTCATTTTATGAAGCTCCTAATACAGCTGGTCCTGTCATTTTAAACTACTATCATCATATTTTTCATCATTGACCTTGTGGATGGACAATTGAGGAAGTCAAGTCTGCGATTTCTATACAGTGCAGTTGTCGTCATTGGATTGGCCCAGTCTGTTAAACTGTTAAATCTGTCAAACTTAATTTTATGGCACAAAATCCAAAGGCCTAGACTGGATAGAAGAGTTTCCAAAACCATGCAGAGAGGATAGGGCTAGAAATCAGACAGCAAAATTCCAAGGATGGTGTCTTTTAAGCCATGCTATATTGTTTTTATATATTCCAGACCAGAGATCAGAAATGTAAATAAATGTAGATTCAATTTTGCCCATTCAAAATAATCTTCTTAGAAGTTTTCAGATATGCTACTGTTATTCAACACATATTTAGGAATCCCCTTTGGGCATTACCACTAGTCTGTGGTATGTTATTAGTGATTTCCTCGGCCACTTAGCTCATTAAGAGCTCAGTCTGCTTAATTTTTCCTCTCTCTCTAGCACTTAGCACAATAAGTGGCACATGGTAGGCCACCACCAATATTTTTGAAGAGAATTTGTCAATGTTCATCTTTTGATGGAAGATTTAACTATTAGAAATAGTCAATGTCACAAAAAATATTAAGTTCATAAAGTCACTCGCTGAGCTGGATATTCAGCATCATATTAGTCAGTCCCTGACTCTGGTCCACAGAGTAATGGGAGCACAGAGATCACATATTCATCCCCAAATCTCTCAGCACCACTCCTAATTCTTGCACAGAAAAAGAACTCTCATAGGCATTTAATAAATGTTTGATGAACAATGGATCAGTAAGTAGGAATTTGGATGAAGGTAGAGGCCCCTTGTTTACAGGTTACTGAAGCAAGAATGTAATGGTAATATTTCTTCATTGGAAAATAAAAGTTAACATGGGGTATTGCCAAAGTTCTAACCCTCAACTAACCACTTTGAACAGTGTCCTGGGATGAAAAGTTACTGCATGTACAATAGATTGTATCAGGAGCTGACATCCAAATATCTTTAACTGTCAACATCGTGATCTGAGAATATCGCTAAAGACACGGAAGTTTCTCTTTTGGAAAGATCCCATCCTGGTCCTTCAAGGGTGAAATATTTACCCATTACCAGCAGGAATTACACACTAAACAAGGAGTGCTTCTGACTACAGTTAAGTTCTCTCATGCTTGTTGGTCCTGGCTATCAACCTGGGTATCAAGTTATTAACAAATACCACCTAGGAATAATGAACCATAGGGTATTTTCTGAAAAAAAAAAATTCACACACTTAAGTAGTCAAAGGCTGTTAACAAATGTACTTAGGCAAAATCATGAGACCTAGCTACCCAGAGACATCTCTATAAAATCCATGGTTGATCCTTGGCTGGTGTGGCTCAGTGGATTGAGTGTGAGCCTGTGAACCAAAGGGTCACCTGCTCGATTCCCAGCTAGAGCACTTGCCTGGGTTGCAGGGTCTGGGTCCCCAGCTAGGGGCATGAGGGAGGTAACCAGTCTGTGTTTCTCTCACACATGAATGTTTCTCTCCCTCTGTTTCTCCCTTCCTTCCCCTCTCTCTAAAAATAAATAAATAAAATTTTTTTAAAAAGTGATAAACTCAGACCCATACTTCCATCTGATCACATATCCTTCTAGAAAAAAGAGCTAATAAACCTTACCTTTTACCACACATTATCCTGGGTAGAGGTAGAAGTGAATTAGTTCTGGGGCTAAATAAATTTTAGGGCTTTGACATACCAGGAAGCTTAATTAAAAAGTATAAAAAAATAACTTGAACTTGGGTATCACTACCAGGGTACTTAATAATGCCTTGGGTGCTTTCTCACCATTCAAAGTAATTTTTTTTAGTGGAGAAATATGCTTGTAGCACTTTGTTTTATTCCTTAGGGATCTCCCCTATTTAAGATTCTTAATGTATTCTAGTTTAACAGTCAGAACTTAGTTTCCATGAGATGTGTTTTATCGCTGAACTGGTTTGCGGAGACCAAGAGCTGGTTGTGCTCAGTCCTACCCACATACAAATATGGCTGTTCAGTCCAGGAGGGAAAGAATGTCGTCTTCCACATTGCTTTTTCCTTGTAATTGTCCTGACCTAACTCTCAATAAAGTGCTTATAAATAATCTGGCACATTAAAATGAGTGTCCCAACAAAGGGTAAGTCAAATGGGGACTAAGCCAGGTGTCAGGACAGAATAACACTTCTGTTGGACAGCCGGGGGGCACCTTGCTGCCTGCTGTCTTACCAGCTAGGAGCCAAGAAGAAAGGTAACAAAACTCTTCAGTCCAAGCAAGGAACATTCCTCACTCTAACAGAAATTTAGCGATTGGCTGTGGCTGTGGCTGTGGCTCTGACTTTAGTCCCGGGTGGCATCTAGGCCAGGGCCAGCAAAGGCACTGTCTGGAGTGTGTGCACT